>JAOTOM010003009.1:0-129594 GCA_034440615.1 Ashinkailepas kermadecensis | reverse complement strand
CCTTTTATTTAATTAAACCTAATTAAATTAAATTTAAATTTAATTAAAAATTGAATTAAATTAAATTAATTAAACTTTAATTAAACCTAAAGGCGAACCTTTAGAGGCCTACGATAAAAAAAAAAACTTTCCAAGATCCCGTTTTTTTAAGTATGGGCATAATATTTCGCAAAACCAATGTCATATTCATCATTTTCAGGTGGCAATACCCCTAATTAGTATGATTGCAGAATTTCGGCAAGGTGGTTAGTTTCCTTTAACCTAACCTAACATAAGCTGCTTTTAAAGAAAAAAGATCTATTTCTTTCAAATTTTGGAACAATTTTTGCAAAAAATGTCGAACTCAAAACACTTAAACTAATCTAACATCACCAAACATAGCCCATTTGTTTGCTTCATGGAGGCAAATGTGTAATAACTTGCCTTGTTACCACCTTAAAGCACAATAATTCTGGTTAGATTAGGTTGGGTTAGGTTTTTTCATTTGTAAAATTTCAAGAAAATAAATTGCTAGATATTTTCCCAATCTTGTTTTTATAGTTGTTTTCTCCAAGGTCAGCTTAGGTTACATTAGGTTATGTTGAATTTTTAATGTATTTCTTTTAATTGCTATGTTACCTAACTCCAAGCCCATTTTTAATGTTATTTTGCTCACAACCTGGAAAGTAAGCATTTGCACAGAAACTGAGTATTGCCATCAGCTTAGTGACATTCATAAACATTGCATTGGAAATTTAAATAAAAGATTATTAATAAAACACATAAAAGCACAAATTTAATGTTCTTTCCTCTGCAAATGCATGCCTTTCAATTGGGAGTAAAAAATAACACCAAAAAAAGGGTGTGGAGTACGGAAATATAGCATGCAAATAATGTTCAAGATGTATGATAACCTTACCTAACATAGCTCAACTTCCCATACAAGAAATTAATTGTATTTAATTTATATTTTCGAGGCATTTTCTCAAATATTTTCAACTTAAAAAACCTAAGCTAAAAACCTAAGCTAGCCTGAACCGTTTATTATTTTTTTGTAGACAAATAATTAACAGAAATTATTTACCAACAAATGATTCTTTTTAGAACTTAAAACAAAAGCCTAACCTAACCTGACAAACCTAACCCCTTTGTATGCTTCATGGAGGTAAAATGTGTGTAAAACTTGTCTTGTGGTTACCTTAAACTGTAATAATACCTGGCTTTTTGGTTCATTTTTCAGCTCATGGTACTCTCTGACTTCTTTGAATTTCTTTTTTTAATGCAGTGTTTGTTAATGCACTGAACATGATGTAACCGCTCATTTCCTCTGCAGATGCACACTTTTCAATTGTGAGGAAAAATAACATGGAAAAGGGGGCTTGGATTTGAGTAATATAGGATGAAAAATAAGTTCAGATAAAAAAACATGTAACATAACCTAACCTAACCTAGCCTAGACTTCCATGCAAGAAATGATTATTTTTATACCAAATTTCCCCCCCCCATTTTTTTCTCAAACATTTTGAACTTAAAAAGTCTAACATAACCTAATCTAGCTTGAACCGTTTTTGAAGACTTTTTCATTTACTAACTTACAACAAAAGCCTAGCCGAACGCAACTAGGCAAAACCTAGCTCCTTTGAATGATTCGTGGAGGTAAAATGGGTGTAAAACCTGTCTTGTGGTTACCTTAGACTGCAATAATATCTCTTTTGTGCTACATGGTGTACGTGATGAACCTCCATCTGCATGCTGCATGAGAGCATTGCACTTATTGCTTCACAAAGAACAATAACATGTTGAAAGTACTATATTTTCAGGAATGGAATCCTGTGCTGGTAACATTTTATGAGTTATAAATTTGCAGATCAGATCTACATCATTTGTGTTCATAAATATGAGAAATTCATAGAAATGCATACACCGGTTTGTGGACAAGAAGTTATTCTGATGATTTCTGATGTATTGGAAAATGACAAATTTTCATGATGGAAGCAGGCAAAGTTAAAGTACTTATATCTCAACAAATGGTCAGTTCACTAACAAGACAGCAAGTTCACTCAAATAGCACTCAAAATGCCAGGCGGCCCACTATTTTTGCAAGTTTAAAATCGATGACGGTGCTTTCTTGAATCATGTTTAAAGCACATGAAGAAAATGTATTGCTGACACTTGTTAGGAACTGATGTGTGTAACGTTAATTAACATTTGTAATGTCCTGATGTTTGTACACAAAATATAGCTCACTATTGTAAATAGCATGGGAAGTATGATGCCATACATCATGGCTAATTTATGGTCAAACTGTTATGCAGCAGATTCCCTGCATTGTTACTTAGTTATTTGGGCTTTAGGGCGCAGACCATGTTGATCACATAGCTCCCTGCATTGTTGTTAACTGATATATCAGTATGTTTGCAAATTCACTGATGAGTGAATCCATACCATTCTCACTGGGGTATAAAAGCTACATTATAACATTGCTTCTACAATGCATATAACAGAAACCCATCTCGATTGTCCTACTTACTCAGGACACCATAGAAATCAATGAAGCTAATGAAAACCATAGAAGTCAATGAAAATGTTACTTCATCCCCTGTATTGTTAATGGAAACAAGTCTCTTGAACCATATGTTATGTCCTTCACAGTGTTGCTCCATCCACCTCCAACTCTAACCCTGACCAAACTTCAGGAGCTCATCCATCTCCAAAGCAGTGTGTTGAAGAAGGTATGTGTTGCAGCATAACTACTGTGACCGGAATTCCATGGTATCCATTTTGCCTTACAATCCATCCTTGCTGATCCATGTAGCAGATGTTCGACTTTCCTCAAACTGTCTGGATAACTGGGGAGTTGAAATCACATGTGAGTGATGAAACAGATGAACTATTCCTGGATTCTTATGTTGCATCATTGCATGGCACAGTGACATACCGAATGGGGGGGGGGAATTGTGGGAAGTTGCCTCATCCCCCCCCCCCCCTCCTGATAGGTTGTGGGGTCCCCAAGAATCCGCCGAGCATAGGAAAAAAAATGCGCTATGCTGCCTAAAAATTTCACTCGGTCCACCAAAAATCGCACCGGGGCTCAGAAAAATCACATTGGGGGCCCCCAAACGTAGCGCAGGGGCCCCGATAATAACGCTGGGGCCTCAAAAGTTTGCACCTGGGCCCCTGAAAATCACGTTGGGGCCGCAAACAAGTCGTGCCGGGATTCAAGAAAATCACGACGGGGGCCACAAACGGTCGGGCCGGGGCCTCCTGAAAATCACGCCGAGACTGGGGTACTAAGAACTATCACCCGGGCCCCTGAAAATCACGCCAGAGGCCTGACAGGTCCCACCGGGGCTCTAAAAGTCTCGTTGGGATCACCCAACAACTGAAGCCGGGTGAATGAAAAACAGTCCGGACACGGAAAATCAATCTGGGATCTCAACAATAGCTCCAAAAGCCCACAAAACTTGTTGGGCCCCCACAAACGTATCGTAGCCACCGCAAGGGATCCCAACAAGTGACGACGGGGCCCCAAAAAATCGCACTTAGACAAAAAAAAATTCACGACGCTTCTCTTGAAAATCTCACTGGGGCCAAAACGTCGTGCCGGAGCCCCACAAGTTGCAGCTAGCTTCCCAAGTACCAATATATACCCGGAATGTCACCTTGCGGACGGAAAAATTGCGTCAAGGATCCACAAAATAAGAAGTCGTCGGACGCCGGAAAAGAAACCTGTTTGGGCACCGGAAAAAACGCACCGAGAGCCAGAAGAATCGTAGCGGGTTCCAAAAATAGCCTGCAGGGGGCTTATAAAAATAGACTTCACCACAAAAACCACAAGGAGACTCCATCGAATCGACCAGAGCACCGGAAAATTAAGAATGGGTCCCGAAAGAAAATTATCCGAAGGGTCTTTCTACTCTCGATCGTGCAATCTGCAGAAAAAAAAACACGTTGAGCAGCCGCAGTGGCGTACTAAATGGAAAAATTCACCTCCCTAACGTTAGGCACCAAGGAAATACTTTCACCCATCGTCATCACCGTTCAGGTCTGCTGTGCTCTGATGCTTCATCAATGCCGGTGTGTTTTAGCCTGCATCTGATCGCTGAAGTATTTTTATTTAAGCCGGTGTGTGTTTGTTGGTGTGTGGAGTGAGGAGGAGGGTAACAGTGACGGTGATGATGACGATAGATCCGAGCCAACTATATGGCACTGCAGTCGCATGCTATTACTCAGAGTTGTTATGTTGGTGAGTTCGAGTCTCACCTGTCGCTATTCTTCGCCCGCGACCAATCGGCGTGAGAGATTGGCGACGCTATATGACACAACGGTCGACGTGTCGTAGAACCAATAACCAACCAAGGGTTGTTATGTTGAAATGTACTGAGCACTGCTCTTTTAATTATGTGACTTCACCAGTTATTGGACGATTTTCCCCGTCGGTGAGGATGCTGAATAAACATAAACATACACATCGTCGAATAAAAAAGCAGAATTTCTGAGATCTGAAAATATAGTGGGCTAAATCCGATGAGTTTGTTTGTGGGGGGGGCCTAGTGCGTTGGCACTTCGGTCCCCCAATGTTTTTGAAAAATCGACACCCCTGGCAAGTACCTAAGTATTTCGTTCATGAAATGAAGATACTGACACAAAATTACAATAATTTCCTTCACTGCACTGAAATACAAAGCAAATGTCATGGATCTCTCACATTTCGTTCATCGCTAATTGACTCGTTTGTAGGCCTGCATCCTCCGGCTCCCAGCAGCCGTCAGCCTCTGCCCGTCCTGCTGGTGACGGCTCCCAGCAGCCGTCAGCCTCTGTCCGTCCTGCTGGTGCCGGCTCCCAGCAGCCGTCAGCCTCTGCCCGTCCTGCTGGTGACGGCTCCCAGCAGCCGTCAGCCTCTGTCCGTCCTGCTGGTGACGGCTCCACGCCCGCTCTCAGTCACTGTACTGGTAAGTACACACCTATATACCATATAACTGTACCGTTGCGGCGCTCTTAAACCAAAAAGCATAATCATCATAAGCAAGGGTGTCGCCACGAGGCGGAAACAGGTGAGGGGGAGGTGAAGGACTTTTGAAGTCAATTCTTTCTATGCAACGCCCATAGGCGTAATGCTTAAAATCCGAAAACCTGGGAGGGGCCGGGGGGCTGTGGCTACGCCCATACAAACAACAATGTTATCGGTAGTCCGTTCCATATCATAACAATAAGTAACACTAAGATAAATGTTTAATGTGAGGGGATGCTGTTTGCCGCCTGATAGCCTGACATGGGCACCTACATATTTTTTTCTTCAAAGTATTCAAAATACGAAAATAATTCATTGCGGACTTGTGCTGACCTGCTGATTGTAGGTGCGACATATAAGGTCAATGGTTTTCGTATCTTAGGTACCTACCTACTTATAGCACAAAAATGCCCAACATACCTATTTATAACGTAAATTATCCTCCATAAATTAAGAGTTTGGCTAGTTCCGCAAAAACTGTCATTGATCTATCTCCTGCAGGATCGAACTGGTACAAAGGGTACAAACTCGACCTGCAATGGCTGATATCCAACTGCAAGTCACTGCGAAGGGAGAGCAGAAGGGAACCAAACGGCGGTAAAAACAGGGCCTACATCGTTTGTGAGGTTTGTCAGAGCCAGCAGGATGCGGCAAACAAAGCGTCTGCCAACGGAGTCGTCGGTGCGGCCTCAGGCATGCTTGCAGAAGGTGTGGAGAAACTCCGCCGTGTTGTGGACCACCTTCTTGGTCGTCCTCACCACGCAGCTGCTGAGGCTCAGAAGCTAGAAGAGATGTGGAACAGATAAACCGACAAACACCCGTGGCTCAGCATCATCAAGCGGCACAAGTCAACCACCATAGAGACCCTCATTAAGCTGGCTGTAGACGTGTACAGCGATTCCATGATCGAGACTCCTTCGGCGTGGTCATGGCCGTGTCGTTCGCTGGCCACAATGCACAGTAGTCGGCTCCTGTCCGCCATGTCAGACCATGGGTGGGAGTGGGAGTTCACACCCACAACTCCCTCTGGAACAGAGCTACACTACCTCTATCCAGCCATGTACCGGGATATGCTAGAGTCAGTTGCAGCTGTGGAGGCAGAAAAGCTAGCAGACACTATCAACGCAGGCATCTGTTTCAGTATCCAGGTGGATGGAAGCGTGGATCGGATGCAGCTGAACACCAAGTTCGCCACGGCCCGCACAGTCTCAGAGAGCGGCAGGCTCACCTCTCTCTTTCTAGGCGTAGTCGAGTCTGAGAGCGGGGGTGCAGAGGACTTGCTGGAAGCCACTACGCTCGCCCTGAACCATGCCAAAGCGGACACCGAAAAGCTGGTCGACATAACGACAGATGGGGAAGCCGCCAACACTGGCCGGTCCAGTGGCCTCTGGAAACGCCTGGAAGACCATGTCAAGCACAAGCTGCTGGTGATGTGGTGTGTCTGCCACCGCTCCGATCTGGCTGTTGATAGCACTGAAAACTCTGTCCCGAAGCTTCGGCTGTGGAAGTCTGACTTGCTGAGCGTGGCCACATACTTTCGCTCATCGAAGTCCAGGACGAAGATGCTAAAGAAAGCGGGAGCAAAGTATGCATTTCCAGCATACTTCGAGGTGCGGTTCGCTGAGCATCTTCTCTGTCTGGTCAACGCCGTGCTGGCAAACCTTCCAGCGTGTCGAGAAGTTTGGAGAGAAATCGCTGCCTCGCAAGAGAAGAAAGCCAAGTCGGAGGCACGAGGGTACCTGGCGAAGTGGGAGGACGGAGGGAGATCCCACTACCTGACTGCGGTCATGGCGGACGCGATGACGTCAGTCCGCCATCTGCAGAAGCGCCTTCAGCAGGACAGCCTGACAATCACCGACGTCTTGGAAGCACGTGATGGAACGAAAAACTATCTGGAGCTGATGGAGGCCGCTCCCGTGCCAGGTGGCAAAGAGGAGGCTCTATTGGCGTCTACCGCGGGAGAAGCCGGGACCAGCCAGACCGACGGGGAAGACAAAGGTCATCGGAACGTAAAAAAACAAGTACGTGACAACCTCGAACCGATCGATAGCAGCAGTTCGCACAGAGATCGTGGCAGCAACCAAAAACTTCCTGTGTGAGCGACTCAACATTCACCAAGAGGAACAAGTAAAAGTGCTGATGACGCTCCTCACAGCCGAGTCCGTGACGGAGTTTATAAAGGAAGGTCGAGGCCTGGTGTCGATGCTGTTCGGAGAAGAAGATGTGGCCGAATTCGCAGTCGCTGTGGCTGACAACTGGCGACGCATGTGTGGCGCTCGTGATGGCTGTGTGTCGAACGGGGAAAAGCTGCAAGCTATGGTGGCTACCAGCTCCGGTGTCTGCCAGAAACTCCTGGCTGCATTCATGTGTCTCACCCCTCACAGCATGGGAACTGAACGAGCCGTATCACACTATAACCAGATAAAGTCAAGTCATCGTCTCAACACTATGATGGACACAGTTATCGGCCGTATGCTTGTGTCAATGAATGGAACAGGAGTTGGCCGCTATGACCCGAGACCAGCCGTCGCTCACTTCCTGCAGAAGAAAGAACGCCGTTGGGGAAACCCGACGCCTGAAGTGTACATGAAGCAGGAGTTCGCAAAGGGCTTCTATCGCTCTGGGGCCGTGTGAAGTAGAGCTGCAGAGATGTGTGCTTGCCACCGCTCCGATCGGCTTGCTGTTCGGCATCCGATCGGCATTGTGTCGATTCATACACTTTTAAGTGGGCCCTCGCCTCCCCCTCCCGGACAGTCCTCCCGAGTCGTCTCCCTTCCGGTCAGCCCCAGAGCCGTTAAAAAAAAAATTTCTTACAAAATATCAAAATAAAAATAAATATCAAATTTTGGTAGATCGAAAATAAAGTGGCCTAAATCCGTGGAGAAAATTGAAGAAAATGGGGGTAGGATGGGTTCAGCTGGGGCCGCAAGTGCGACCTCCAACCTCAGACTTGTGGCGGACCACATATGTTCCACCCCAGTGAAATTCTCTGAAAATATGCCCTGCATCATGCTGTGTATGATGCTTCATGTTCTCCACTTGTAAATCTGAACAGAAACCTTTTCTTTTCCTTGTGAAAAGAAAGCTTGGATTGCAGTCTGGCTAATTGCAGTGAGCTAAATTCCATATTTCCTTCACCAGGCTGATTCGTTGTATTTGTGTGCCCATTTTGTTTCACTCCGACGGCTAGGTACATACCTTGGACGGAAAATGAGCTGATGTGACATGTTACCGGGCGGCAACGGCTTGTAAGCATCGTGCTTGACAAACTGGCACACTTCTGAGCCTTTTATTTCATGTATGCATATGCATACTGCACAAGTTAACGGCATTTCGGATACCGCCGAAAATCACAAACCTTGTTCCGTTAACCCGCGCACGTCCGGGGGGGGCAGATATCTGCCCCCCCCTGCGGTTTTTCCTACTTTGCCGCCATACTAATCGGGTTAGCAAGGCCAAACCTCGCATGGCTGCTCATTGGTCTTTTCCGCATATCCTCAGAAATTTTTGACCCTGGGCCATCTCAAGTCAGGTCACCAGGTCATGAGAAGTGACCCAACATCCCTCGGAGTTCTAAGTGGCATCACTCCCACAATAATTGGGCGATTCATTTCAAACTTATATCACGTCATGATCTTATCAAGGACTATAATATGTATATCACGGTTTTTTTGTAGCATTGACCTGAGGTCAGGTCGCGGCCATGGCTTCCCCATTATAGGCCTATTGTAAAATATACAAATGTTTCCTGGTTACATATTTGCTCTCGGAATGACCTCCAACGGTTATAGCGTGTAGTTCAAAGCTATTCTCAATGTCACCGCTGACATTTTTGCTCAGTGACCTCACCAAGGTCAGCTGAGGTCACCTGGAATCACTAGCACATTTCTGCGCATTATATCGCACTGCATTGAGCTAGAAGGCTGAAATTACCATCATTGTGCTTGTATCGCCAAGACGTGTCGATTGATATATTACATAACCTCCGTAGTATACCCCATGACCTTGACCTGAGATCATAGTTTCGGTGATCCATCTGTTGATCTGACCTTAAATTACACAGCGTATGTCGATAGCACATTTCAAGGGCTGTCGAATAGCATTTGCAGTTTGTTTCTATCTGTTACAGGTCCTGAGATATGTGCCAATATCTGAGGGTCCCACCCGATCTGGTCGAATTTGACATATGATGACCCAGTGACCTAAATATTGACCTGAGCGAGAAAATGACCGAAATACTTTCGATAGAGCTTGTCACCAGCTATCGAACGCCGTTTTCCGTTTCTCGCTACCTAGCATAGTTCTGGAGATCTTATGGGGTGCAGACATCTGCCCCCCTCCCGGACATGCGAAGTTGGCGCGGACCGCTGGACGTGCGAGTGTTAAGCATGACTTCCTCGTCACCGTAACCAAGTGTCAATTCTAGCAGATCACGTATGGGACCAGGGTTGGAATAACAGCCGGTTTTCGAATGTTTGGCATCGATAACTTTATCCTCTCCAGACAATTATGATCTATTTTTTTCTCATTTCGCGGTTGCATGGTACTGTTTGACAATGGATTGCTCCGTGACAAAGTGCTCTAGATTTATGGAAATTGCAAACTTAACTCCTGGGATAGATTTGAAAGAAAATATCCATTCCATATTCGATTATTCAAGTATTGTCCTCTCAACAGCCATAATTCGAAAGTACAAATCGAACCCTATATGGAACCTGTCGATGTTTGTAAAACATCGAACCTTAAGTTGAACAGGCTTTCCAACGCCGCTATAATTTTACCCTAGCACGCTTAGTTTCGAGGATCATGGAGTGGGTTCGACCCCTTCGTGAACGGCGTTACCACAGAAACGTCGTAATGCGAGGGTTAACATCGGCCCCTATGCTACTCAATTTAAAGTTGGCGGACCAATGATGGCTCTGCTCTCAACGTTCGGTGTATTTATATATGAAGAGTCTCACAAAAATGAACTTTCCGAAACAAAACTACTGGGATTCCCAAATCCAGTCAGGTTTGGATTTAGGTGGGTTATTTTGGTCTGAATCTCCTTTTCCCCCGCAATTTTTTTTCCGACGCATCGACACCCATGAATGCTACCGTGTTTCACGTCACATAAAACTCAGTTTGACGTTACCATGCAAGTTCTCACAGGTGCAGAACACGGGTACTGACACAGGATTCTAGATGGGTATAAATCTGTATCGAATTGGAATCTACCAGACTTCTTCTGAGTCGGAAAATTAAGGTGATGGTAATGGTGGCAATGATGCCAATGATGCTATTTATAAGACGTAAAAACTGTAGACTGACACTGATATCATATCAACATGAAACAATCATGTTCATGTTTTGTGTGTGTCTGCCAATCTCCTCCGGCAATGCCCGAAGAAGACGTCTCCCTAAAATATGAGTGGGACCCAGTGTAGCATTGTGATATTCAAGTAATTATTTTTTAAACCTATATAATTTAATTAACACATTTCAATTTTGGGGGGAAACTTCGATCTGAATCACTGGCCACATTTCTGCACTTTGACCTCAAAGCTAGGTCACGAGGCCTTATTTATAACGATCAAACAGTTCGGTAAAATCGAAGTGTATGAAACTGCACTCGCACATGCTACTTACCAATACGCCATACATTTTACAATCGAGAGTATAGTTATATAAAGATTAGAAGCTCTTTGCCTTCAAGATAATTAAATCATTAGTTTATTTTTTTAAGAAAAAGAATCTTTACCTTTCTTTAGTAAAAATCAGGCTGAAATGGAGAATAAAAAATCCCAGCCATAGATCGCACCTAGGACAGAACTTTAGGATACACTCATGGTGTGCATTCCCCTGTCGATATCACCTGGAACGCGGTCGATATGTGACATATCCATACAAGCCGATAGAAAGCGGCCAGGAGGAGCGACCTTTAACCTCAGCCGTGTTGCCCGTCGGCGCGTTGCCGGCACGCCAAGCGTTAGTCACGAAATTGCCAGATGAAGTGAGGTATGATCAAGTCAAACGCCAACTTCCTCTCAGCTCTTGTCTGACCAAAACATATGGGTTATTATGCAAGAGGCAGACAAGGACCGATCGAAGTTGAAAAAAAGGATGGCTGCCCTTTGGATGGCGCTTGTTTTTTTTTCACCTTCAGGGTCTACAAGCAGCCTGGTATTTCGAACTTCTGGTTTGTCGAAGCTTTTACCTTCACGATTTACCTACACAAACAAGGTGGAGCCCGGGCACTCATGGCTCGCTGTGGACGCCAGGGCCTCCGCTTCGCCTTCATGTTGCGAGTGGTGTCTGCAGGCCAGGACCTCAAAGGGCATCCTCCAAATGTACTGTCACGTGTCATGTGTGTATGTCCTCTGTATGCCTGTTCGGTAGACAACTTTCTTTGTCTGCCGGCCGCCGTTTCTCACCTCCTCTATCGTGCTTGCCAGATGACGGATGTAATATAAACGTCTTGGTAGCTTTTCCTAACGTAAAATATATCTAGCAGATGGGACTCGACCTCCACTAAGGGACATTACAACATCCACGGCGTTTAAAATTACCCTGCCGATGGGTTACATCTGTTCCATTAATATTATATGTCAGCATTTATTCATGAGAAAAACTGTATAGTAGGATGCAAATTCATTTCTGTTCATACATGATAATAATATCTGTTGATAGTACACATAAATGATTAATATAAATAGCGTTTAAAACTGTAGCTTATAAAAGGTGTGCATGTTACGCTTTATGTGCAAGAACAAAACGCTTGCGGTACAGACTTCAACTTCTATCAACAACTATTGTTTGCTTAGCAACACCCTTGATTGACTTCCCCTACAACTTCACCAAATCTCAACTGCTCTCCGTAGGTCTGCACCAATAATTTCAAAGAACCAAGGTGTGCTTATAGAAAGAAATGGTCAATTGTGGTTTCCACTGTTCTTGACGTTGTTACTGTCAATGGATTGCACAGTGGGCCAGATCGCCTTCAAAATCGCTTTTAATTCGAAGCGCCTGCCGGATGGGATAATATAGTGTTTTCTGGGATTCTTTTGTGCGCCGAGTTCGATTATGCGGTCCATTTTGGCGTGCCTAGTACTGGTAGCCCGTGAGAGGGGGGGGGCTAATTCATCGCATTAGGGTTGTGGTGAATTGATACACGGACGGATGTCGATTCCAGCAGCTGCTGATGCCAGCTATGAATAGGATATTGCTGTACATGTCAAGGCTCGGCTAATATAATGGGGCCAACAGTGCTATAGTAGAAATATATTACCCTAACATCCATATCATACCTAAATTTAGCAGACAATTTGTGCAAGGCCGAATCTATATTGCACATACATCGTGCAACACTACTCATGTCAACATTAACATGTATGTTTGCATACAGGTGTGTATGTGAACATGCAAATCACACATGACCTACATACCTAATTAGTCCCGTTACCTGTCAACTGATCCCACCGAGCTCGCCGACACTATATTAAACTTATATTGTCTGATGTGTGTGTGTGTGTGTGTGTGTGTGTGTGTGTGTGTGTGTGTGTGTGCGTGCGTGCGTGCGTGCGTGCGTGCGTGCGTGCGTGCGTGCGTGCGTGCGTGCGTGCGTGCGTGTGTGCGTGTGTGCGCGCGCGCGCGTGTGTGTGTGTGTGAATTAGTCCTCTTCACTACTGTCCGAGTCGACAAGGCTCTCAGCTGAATACGAGTGGGAGGTCATCAGTGGCGTACCGAGGAGGGCATAAGGGGAGGTGCCCAATCCCCCCTGAGAGGTTGTTGGGCCCCAAAGAATGGCGCCGGGGTTCAGAAAAAAATGCGCCAGACTCCCTAAAAATCACGCTGGGGTTCCCAAAATCGTTCAGGGGCGATCGCCGAATGGTTGGTCAGTTTAGCGGTCGCGTTTCTCGTCGCGTCTGTTGAGAGAACTCACGGACAGGACGTCCTCGCCCCGCTGAAGTGAACGGCCCACTCGTTGGCACTTATGAATATATCCATCAACGTGCCATTCAGCCAATCTTCGTGCTTGGGGACATATCGTTCCCTGTGCCGTCCAGCCTGATTCCAATCAGTTTGTGTCTTATGAAGTTATGCACGCATCATTTGCACTATTTCAATTTATCACCAGATAGTTGTGATCCTCTTATACGGTTCAAACATGGAATTAGGATTTCAACTGTCGTCTTGATAATACTCTCATGCTGTTCAATATGCTCAAAGAGTTCCCTTCTCAACATGGTTCCTAAAATTGCATCCTCATAAAGCTTTTAATCACGCCTGAACCAACCACGATATTACTCAGATCAACACGATCGACACTTGTGTAGCGCCGCGCAGATAATGCTCTCTTTTCTACCCGTTTCTTCAAACTGACGAAGCTCACCTGTGTGCGTCAGTGACCTGGATACTCCACATGCGCAGGTCGGGGACAAGGCTGTCACCGTCACCCGACCTATCCGTGTCATATTCATCAGAGCTTCGCTCTCCGCTAATTTGACACCCACCGCATGTACCAGGGCGACAGCGGACGGCCGCCGCGCAGGGCCGCCAGCTGACTGAGATTCCTCGCGGCTCCAGCACATCCATACTAAAACTGAAATTTACGGATTTAGCGCAAAAAACACGAAACTTTGGACATTTGATCCACGATCTGAAGGTATTTGGTTATCGCTGTGTGCAAAAATATCCGTGGAACTTGGTGGAACTCACTTTATAAGTCTACATTAAGGATTCGTTACACTAAGGTATTTGGTTATCGCTGTGTGCAAAAATATTCGTGGAACTCGGTGGAACTCACTTTATAACTCTACACTAAGGATCTAGATAATTATCTAGGGAAGTTTTCCATAAACGATCGTATCACTCTCCGAGGCTTGATTGTACGAAACGGACCCGAAATTTTCCGTTAACATTTTATTTGCGATGGCTTTTATACGCAGATGAACCAAGCAGCCTTGTGCTATGCCTACTTTTATGATGACATGAATAAATCAGGACTTCATAAGCATACAGCGCCGCTCGGTAACCGGCTTTAAACATCGCGGCATTGGTTGACTTTGACAGCATATTGCATCAACAAGATGATGTAGACGGTCAAAATGAATGCAATCATCGAATGCACCGCTCATTTTGACATATGTATCCGTGATCAGAAGTAACAAATTACCTGCGACATTTGAGATGCACCTGCGACATTTCAGAACCAATTCCTGTGACACAACGACGGTGTAACGTTACCAATTTCCATTTGTATGCATTCTCTTGCCGCAAATTGTCGCATAGCAATTCCCCAGACACAACCATGTGTACCATGTGTTTGTGGAAGGGATCGCCATAGAGAGATATATATATATATATATATATATATATATATATATATATATATATATATATATATATATATATATATATATATATATATATATATATATATATATATATATATATATATATATACATATACATATACATATATATATATATATATATATATATATATATATATATATATATATATATATATATATATATATATATATATATATACGTATACATGTATATAACGATGATTAGCGAATAAACACGTAAAATTAACAGGAAATAACCTTTCTTATATAAAAGCTTGTACCTCAAGGGTCTTCCTTAGTACACAAGTGCGAAATCAGAGAATATCCAAGTAAGTTTGAGTCGAATTATCATTAAAAACGTCCTGCTTCACGGTCGGCGTTTCGTGGTCGCCAGCATCGCTGCAGGTTTTGCCCAATTGACAAATCCTGTTACCGAATTCATCGAATTGCGTGTACTTATATTGGCAGTCTCCAACGTCTTTCGGGCTTCGGGCCCATTTGTTGACATTGGTTACCAGGATGCTAAGCTCGGCCCAATTCGGCAGATTTTCACCTTCGTCAATATGTACAAGGATTGCATTACATTGTCTGTGGCATCGCACGTCGCGTTTGTGCTCGCTCATTCTTGTCTGAACCCACTTCCCTATTTCTCCTACATACGTCTTTGAACATCCAGAACAAGGGATTGCATGCTCAACACTGTTTTCTGGCCAACGGTCGGTTCTGAGCCTTGCCATCATGTCTTCTACTTTCTTTCCAGAACTGATGGCAACTTTAATTTCTGTTGTTTCTAAGTGTTTGGTCATTGTCATGACATGTTTCGAGAACGGGATTGTTAGAAATTGTCTAGTTTCGATGTCAGTTTTCTTACTTCTTTGCTTCTTTTCTTGATTTCCTGGACCTTCTACTTGAGTTTCACTAGCCAGCCTCTTGGATATTTTAGGGTACTAAAAGTGGAATAAATATGGTCATTTTTTCAGGAAGATAGACTTAGCTGCAAATCCTGAATGCTCTCAGGAAGAACCCAATCACAACGCCACTCTTTACTCTATCGTGTGCTGAATAAAAACAAACATAGCTTCCTTATTTGTTGGCTTTCCGTAAACTTTGAAATTGACAGCTGTCTCGGTTTTCATTACGATGGGGTCCAGAAATGGGATTGCTACTTCCGTTTCTACTTCTGGTCGTGTTTCAATGGAAGGAGACATCTAATTTCTGGACACCCTCATAGTGAAAACCGAGACAGCTGTCAGCTTCAAAATTTATAGAAAGCCAACACATAAGGAAGACTATTTTCATTTGTATTCAGCACACAACGATGGAGTATAGAGTGGAATTGTGATTGAGTTTTCATACGAGTATTCAGAAGTTGCAGCGAACTCTACAATCCTAAAGAAAGTGACCATATTTATTCCACTTTTAGTAGGCTAAAATATCCAAGAGCATGGCTAGTGAAGCTCAAGAAGAAGGCCCAGGAAATCAAGGAAAGATGCAAAGAAGTAAGAAAACTAACATTGAATACAGATAAGTTTCTAACAATCCAGTTCTCGAAACATGCCATGACAATGACCAAACACATAGAAATAGCGGAAATTAAAGTCGTCATCAGTTTTGGAAAGAAAGTAAGAGACATGATGGCAAGGACCAGAACAAACTGTTGGTCAGAAAACAGTGTTGTTTATGAAATCTCGCGTTCTGAATGTCCAAAGATGTATATAGGAGAAACAGGGAAACAGGGAGTTCAGACAAGAATTAGCGAGCACAAACGCGACGTGCGGTGCCGCAGACAATGTAACGCAATCGTTGCACATATTGACGAATGTGAAAATCTGCCGAATTGGGCCGAGCTTAGCATCCTGGTAACCAATGTCAACAAACGGACCTGAAAGACGTTAGAGGCTGCCTGTATAAGTGCACGCAATACGATGAATTCGAGAGAAGGATCGTCAATTTGGAAAAACCTGCAGCGATCTTAGCGACTGCGAAACGCCGACCGTGAAACAGCACGTTTTTTTTCCTCAAAGATAATTCGACTCTAACTTACTTGGATATTCTCTGATTTCGTACTTGTATACTGAAGAAGCCACTTGAGGTCCAAACGTTTTACAATAAAGGTTATCTCCTGTTATTTTCACGTATTTATTCGCCAATCGTTGTCCATATTTGTCATATGGATACCTCACACTAATATATATGTATATATATATATATATATATATATATATATATATATATATATATATATATATATATATATATATATATATATATATATATATATATATATATATATATATATATATATATATATATATATATATATATATATATATATATATATATATATATATATATATATATATATATATATATGTATACATGTATACTGAAAAGGTTCGTTCGTGAATTTCGTCCGTGCACGTGATATTTGCAAGCCGTTATTGATAGCTCAACCCGCATCTCCGAATGGTAAAACGAAGAGGCTCGTGATCAATATAGCGCATGCACAATTTCGCATGTTATTAATCACCCGGTACGAGAATGCACTTTCAATTGCCGATGTGATTCTCTACGAGGATGGATGGGTTGGTTGGCTGCACGAACATCTATGTATCAGAACATTTGTGTACATAAGCATATGAATATGCGACCTTTTGCATATACGGCATTTCTTCTTTACTAGCGATCGCATATTTACACATTTTTGGTCCGAAAGTGTTGGTTTAAGAACATTTTGCTCGAAGTGAATACATGTGTTATAAACATGAGGTAGTGTTCCAAACATAGTTAGGCAAACAACAGTGTAATACATATGTCTCTCCTCGATATTTAGAATAGCTAATTATACACCTGAAAGTAGACATAATGCCCACTCAAAAACGATGAAGCAAATGAAGCTAGGATGAACCCGCGACACATCAACGCATTAGACATCCACGTCGATAATGTGTTGTCTGGCGTCACTGGCAGCCAAAGCAAAGCTACCCAACGCCGCTCCCAAAGCTACCCAATGCCGCTCCCAAAGCTACCCAACACCGCTCCCAAAGCTACCCAACGCTGCTCCCAAAGCTACCCAACGCCGCTCCCAAAGCTACCCAACGCTGCTCTCAAAGCTACCCAACGCCGCTCCCAAAGCTACCCAATGCTGCTCCCAAAGCTACCCAACGCCGCTCCCAAAACGATTTCAAGCTCCTACGTTCAAAGCTAAGTACACCAGAGGATGCATGCAGTAGATGTATGGGGAACACTATACTGAATCGTAAGTGTTGGTGCTGAAACATTGAACTTGTTGAGTTTTGGCAGCATGATCGGAGACTTCGAAATATAATCAGTGTTGTCAGCATATTTACTTATTGCTGGTATTTTATATGTAGCGCTGATATATATCTATAGCAAGAGAGCAAGAGAGAATCGCTGTGCCATAGTGTGCTTACATAAATCCGAACATCTAACGGTGAATGTGTGACGCCGCCGAAAACTGTGAGTGTCTTAATCATCTGAAAACCGCTATATTAAGTTTGAATACTTCAACGGATACTGATGCTTGTAATGTGTGAGAGCAAGCCACATTATCTGAGAAAACCCTCTGAAGTGTGAGACAAGATTCGTAATTAAGCCAAGTTCCCGATTCAGTCATCAAAATTTCAACATCAATGCAAGTACATGAGAACACAGCAAAACATACAGAACTATCGCCATGTACACCAGCCGCCGAACAGCCACCAGTCGGAAACGCGCAGGCACACCACCATCAATCGTTTCGCACCTCTCCACCCCCGTCAACCCCGCCCCCCTAGGACAGCCGCCGCAGATGTCTGGGTATCCGGAGGTCCGGACCGACGCCGGCCAGCCGAGCCCGGCCGCGGCCGGCGCTAAAGACAACATTGTCGAGCCTTCCCCTGGCCTGGTCCGACCTGCCGAATCGGTCCCGGTCGGACGTCGGCGACGGCTGAGGAGGCGAGGATGCCGGGGCGGACAACAGGTGAAGAGAAGAGTCAGGCAACGGGCAATAACATCAGCTCAAAGGAGTGCTGCTTTGCAGACTACTCCCGGCACTGGGGAAGCCCCCCATCGTGTAGAGTGCCGCCCAACTCCCTCAGCTGTACAAAGCACAGCGAGTGCAATGCCACCTCCACGGCGAACATTCAGCCGGTGTCTCCTGCAGCCTCCGCGATTGACGCTCCGTCAAACGTAGAACGTCGGTAAAGTCCAGCAACAGAGACGTTGTCGTCGACTCAAAATCGGCCACGGGAATGTCAGCTCGCTGACCAAACACCTAGACGACATCAACCAACTGTTATCGACTGAGCAATTTGACATATTCTGTGCCACCGAGACACTGCTCTCCGTAGATATGGACGACAGCACCCTCATCTTACCTGGTTTCAACATCAGGCGGAGGGAAGTGTCGCACGGGCGTGGAGTCGCTATTATCTCCCGTAATCGCCTCACTGTCGAGCCACTGTGGGTGCCTACACCGAACTCATCTCTAGAGTCACTGTGGATCACTGTGACTGATCTAACAACAGTTGTCATTGGAGCTGTCTACCGTTCCCCAAATAGTGCAGTGACACCGGCCAATGAGGAGCTACATGACCAGCTGGCACACGTCTTAAGCCTTGGCAAGCCCATCTTTCTTCTCGGTGACACCAACTTTGACGTGCTGCAGCCCGACAAACCAGGTGTGCGGGCTTATCTGCGTACGCTTTGCGATCTGTCCCTCAGCCAGCTGATAACCAACGTCACACACCCACCACGGCGAGAAGGAGACAGCCCGAGTCTCCTCGATCATCTCATTACAAATCGATCTGACTTGACCACAGAAGTTCGAGTCATTCACACAGATTTCAGCGACCACGACGTCATTGCTGCATCTATCACAATTGACAGGCGTCGCCCTCAGCCCACCGTCATTACCATCCGATCGACAAGACGCTTAGATCAAAATGCTTTGTGCCTAGATCTGCTGTTGGCCGACTGGTCCGCCGTTTATCAAGCGACCACCACCTCGGACAAATGGGACGCATGGATGGCTGCATGGCAGCCAATAATCGACCATCACATGCCCCTTCGTCAAATCAAGCTGAAGCACCGGTCGCCGCCTTGGTTGCAGCATGATGACGTTCATACAGCAAGGGCAGCACTGAAACAGGCGCGCGAGCACAGAGATGCAGCACGGAGCGAAGAAGCCCAGCGGAATTACCGTGAGCACAAGGGCGCACTCCGAACGGCTCAACATCACGCATGCGCAGAATACTTTCATACTGCTGGTACCCGCACACCGTGGAAGAACATCCGCAAGTTCATTATTGCCTCCAGCAAGTCAACGATAGAAGAGCCTGGCACAACCAATCAACCGCCTGATTGGCATGAACGGCTCAACCGGCATTTTACCGGCGTCGGTGCCGCGGTAGCTGCTGATTTAGCGATGGCGCCGCCCGGAGAGCCCCTCTGGCCAAGACCCCCACGTGTCTGTAGCGGCGCATTCACACCGTATCCTGTGACGATGCCAGAGCTGTCAAAAGCGTTGCAGCGCATGGGTGGCTCACGAGCGTCCGGAGCTGATGGCATCACCATCCAGATGCTCAGGATGACGTTTAGTGTGGTCGGTCCGCACTTGTTAAACATTATCAACTCATGCATCACAAGCTGTGAACTGCCACCGTCATGGAAAACGGCGATGGTAACACCCCTGCACAAAAGTGGTAATGCAAACGACCCACACAACTACAGGCCAATATCGATATTGCCAGTGGTCGAAAAACTCTGCGAGCGTGTCGTGTGCACACAACTGATAGACTATCTGACTAGTCATCATCTACTGTGCCCAGAACAGTACGGTTTCCGGCCCGGCCTGTCTACCGAGATGGCTCTGCTAGACACGGTCATCCACGCTACCCTCAAAATCGACCAAGGCGAGATCACTCCACTGGTTACAGCTGACACCTCAAAGGCGTTCGACAGCGTGGAGCATAGTCGCCTCATGGACAAGCTCGGATGGTACGGCGTCAACTCCGAATGGTTCCGAGCGTGGCTTGAGGGCCGTTCGCAAACAGTGAAGGGTTCTAGCCCTCTGTCGGTAACACATGGTGTGGTGCAGGGCTCGATCTTGGGCCCGGTTATGTTCCTAATATTCTCCAATGACCTCCCACAACATATCCCACACGGCAAGATTGTTATGTATGCCGATGATGTCCAGTTCCTCGACTCCGGGAAGCGAAACGAAATCACAGCCATCAGCCAACGATTGAATGAATCACTGTCAGTTGCCTTTAACTGGTTCATCCAGAATCGACTAAAAGTAAATCCCTCCAAAACTGAGATGGTTGTTCTCCAATCTTCTAGACATACACCTGTGAAATTATCTGTTCGTCTGGGCCAGTTAGAAATAGTACCCACGAAGTCTGTGAAATTACTTGGCGTGAAAATTGACTCACACCTGTCCTGGGATGTGCATGTATCTACTGTTGTGCGTCTGTGTAACTGCATACTCATTGGACTCGCTAGACTGAGTCATAAGTTTTCTCACATTACGAGACGGGTGCTAATTGAGGCACTCGTATTACCCCACATAAGATACTGTGTGTCTGTCTGGGGGAGCTGTAGCAGAGCCCAGAAACGACGCATTCAAAAATGCATCAACTTTGGTGCAAGGATTGTCGCCGGCTTGCACTACTGGGATCATGTGTCGCCCACGTTGAAAGAACTAGGATGGCTCAAATTCGAGGATTTCATATCCGAGGCAGATGCTCACTCAGTTTTCAAAATTATGAACGAGTTCACTGGCCCAGAACTCATTCGCGGTCAACTGAACTGTCGCTTAACTGTGTCGCAACGGAGCACCAGGGCCACGGCTAACGGTGAACTCCAGGTACCACGATGCCGCACAGAATTCGCTCGCCGCTCCTTCATACCGAGAGCTTGCCGGACGTGGAACAATCTGCCTCCAGATGTGAGGAACTCAGGTGGCTACAATGTTTTCAAACGGAGACTTTCGGCCATGCTGCGCATGTCCGGGCTCTAACCTCCGGCCTCCGGAACATCGCTTACATCAGCACTGTGATGCCACTCGTTGTTATCGTGTATGCTCGTGATGATGGTTTGTGCTGCACATTAGTGCACTTCTGTGACGGAAACTGAAAAACCCTACTCGGGAGGTTCCGAAATACATTACCATATCTGCTCGCTTTACGCCGCTTAATTTAATTTGCCCGGGTGCAACTCGTGCTCTTGGTCCCTAAAGCCGCTGGCAACACGACTTATGTCCCTTCAACCGAAGGGATACATGTAGTCAGACCTTATGGATAAAGAGACAGATTGGATCATCTATCTATTGAAGGTTCGTCGCCTGGGTTTGCTAAATATATATATAACAAAATTTTGCCCTCGGGTGCGTCATCACATGATATGTTATGCAGTAAATATATTGGTGTCCACGAAAATTCGGCATACACTAATTTCCGCACAAATATGCGTATTAGCTGCTCTGAATGAACAAGGAGAACGTGTCATGGCCTTGACACAATTCATAATCATGCTCACCAACCCAGCTACGACTCACCTCTTTCAAATGTCGAAGTCAGTCGAACAAATGAAAACGTGCATCTATTGCTATCATAATTCCAACACTGTAGCAAACAACTTGTTTTAGACGCACAACGTGGGCCATACCAGAACACATAAAACCCACAATCCAAGCAAAACATTAAAAACAAAATGAAAGCAAATCACAGCACAATATTCAGCATACCCTTGACTAGTTCGGAACGCAGTGCAGCCTACCCAATTCGTTGAAAGTCAGCTAACCAATCACCCAATACGAACTCAAAACTCAATGGCCATACGCTTCTGACATAGGGCGGAACTAATGCATGCGACGTGCGAGGTTGACCGATGAAACAGCTCTCCACTGAGCAGATGCCGCCTGCCTACCTGGCCTGCCTGATGGCATCGATCCATGACTTGCAATCGCCTTCCGAGTTAGCTCGAAGATCGTATTGGCGCTGGTTCTCACGTCGGTACGTGATGGAGAGACAGTACTGCGGTACAGAACCACACGTCGGTATGTGATGGAGAGACAGTACTGCGGTACAGAACCACACGTCGGTACGTGATGGACAGACAGTACTGTGGTATAGATCCACACGTCGGTACGTGATGGAGAGACAGTACTGCGGTACAGAACCACACGTCGGTATGTGATGGAGAGACAGTACTGCGGTACAGAACCACACGTCGGTACGTGATGGACAGACAGTACTGTGGTATAGATCCACACGTCGGTATGTGATGGACAGACAGTACTGCGGTACAGAACCACACGTCGGTACGTGATGAACAGACAGTACTGCGGTACAGAACCACACGTCGGTACGTGATGGACAGACAGTACTGCAGTACAGAACCACACGTCGGTACGTGATGGACAGACAGTACTGCGGTACAGAACCACACGTCGGCACGTGATGGGGAGACAGTACTGCAGTACAGAACCACACGTCGGTATGTGATGGAGAGACAGTACTGCGGTACAGAACTACACGTCGGTACGTGATGGCCAGACAGTACTGCGGTACAGAACCACACGTCGGTACGTGATGGACAGAGAGGTTCTGCGGTACAGAACCTCTCTGCTTCCAGCCGTGGACTCTCCAGAATCAGGCGTCGCTGCGCTCCGTAACCGAACGTCGTCGGCTTGAAAGAACCAGACAACGTTGGGTGTGCAGAAACAGGCGTCGTCAGGTCTTTGGAACCAGACGTTAACACTTTGGGGAATCTGGTTTCAGAAGCAGGCATCGTCACCTATCCGGAACTATACATCACTTATCCACAACTAGAAACGGCCAGATCTGCGCAGCCAGATGCTGGTAAGTGGCCGTCCCACACATCGTGGGGTCTCCAGACAAGAGTTCGCAATATAAAAATACACAGGCGCCATCACCATCACGAACGCAGCTGCTAAAGCTAATCCAATGTAGACACAAGATAGTAATCAGCATGAACAGTAGATGACAACAAGAAAATAGCACAGTAAAGCAGGTTTTTATGTGGCAGCATATCAAACATCAGCGAATATATCCGCATGTCGTCACATTCCACGTCATCACGAAATACCCACCATCGTACCGTGTGATTCAACAAATTAGCATTGTGTGCGTGCCGCTTGGTTATCAAGTTGTACAAGATTCCTGAATGCAGAAATAATTATACAGATACAAGATGGTTTGATTGATATCTTCGACTCCTGGAATTTGAAAATATATTGCGTTGAATTTGCAGGGCATGTTCCTCCCGATTTGTTTTACTGTCATCGGGAAACATTTCGAGCCATTTCGCACTGAGTTCTTGAAATTGAGAACCTCAGCTTTAGCTTGCATTTTAGACATAATATAGACGACACAAAAAAATAAAGTGCATGTGCTGCACCCATTCCCTTCATCATCCGAAGAACCTTCTCAAACTACACCGAATATATGGAATATGAACCTATATATATGCATAATATATATAGATATATAGATATATATATATATATATATATATATATATATATATATATATATATATATATATATATATATATATATATATATATATATATATATATATATATATATATATATATATATATATATATATATATATATATATATATATATATATATATATATATATATATATGTATGCATATATATATATATATATATATATATATATACATATACATATATATATATATATATATATATATATATATATATATATATATATATATATATATATATATATATATATATATATATATATATATATAACATATATAGACATATATATATATATATATATATATATATATATATATATATATATATATATATAGTATATGCAGTTTTATTACTATTTGCTTAGTCTGAAGTGAGTTTTAAGATAAAATAAACAGTATTAAAAGACTTATAAGTGTACACCAGTTGATGTTAAGACACTAAATGAAACTTCGCAGGCACAAGGTAAAGATATTTTCCTGAGTTATGACGATCTGGATAACACAAACCTAAACTTGTTTTTGAACGCAGGTTGCAAGTGGATTTCAGGGTTGCTTGGTTTGCTTGATTTCGGTTGCATGAAAGATCAGAAACTTAACCATAATCTACCTGATTCTGCATATCACCTGGTTCTGCGCAACGATTTTCGTCACTGCGATATACCGTATTTCTGTTATCTTAGCTCCCGCCTAGCCCATTAACCTTCGTGGAGCATTAACCTCTCAGCTCCTGTTCAGCTGACCGCCGTGGACAGTGTGCGTCACATCTTTGAGGACGCCGCCGCGCAGCTGTGGACGGCCGATCTCCGCTGACAGCTGTTGCCGTGCGGACGGTTGATCTCTGCTGACAGCTGTGGCCGTGCGGACTGCCGATCTCCGCTGACAACTGTGGCCGTGCGGACGGTTGATCCTTGCTGACAGCTGTGGCCGTGCAGACGGTTGATGTCTGCTGAGAGCTGTGGCCGTGCGTACGGTTGATCTCTGCTGACAGCTGTGGCCGTGCGGACGGTTAATATCTGCTGAGAGCTGTGGCCGTGCGTACGGTTGATCCTTGCTGACAGCTGTGGCCGTGCAGACGGTTGATGTGTGCTGAGAGCTGTGGCCGTGCGGGATGCTGATCTACGCTGACAGTGGCAACCACATACCGGCTATGTCGACGGACAACTGTCCACGGCTGGCTTGTGAACGGCAGCCGGCCGGCACCATCGCTCATTGGTCCCATTGTGGCCGTGGCGCTGTGGGGCGCCCCAGTTCTGCTGCACAGCGATTGATGACCCACCAGTGAAAAGTCGCGATGTGTGCCTAAAGAGAGCGCTGCCGTCGTGGACAGGATCGGGGAAGACAGGGCGCCGCTTCGGCTGCTCCGCTGTCGGCGCCGCTCCCACGGTGCCTCGCCGACAGTCCAGTTCGGGTGGGGAGCGGAATATCAGAGCTTATAATGGATAGGCCGTACAGCTCCCGCGAAAACATCGGCGCTACGCTGCCTTGGCTGAAAATCGCATGTCCGACGTTCTCGGTGCTGCCACTGGACCTGCCGGGCGTGGTGACAAGCGGTCGCTGCTGGCCGGGCTGGGGAACCCTGCGGCCGTCTCCTCCGTGTGCCACCGGCCGCCCGATGAAGATGCTACGCTGCGGATTATCGCCGAAGCACTCTCCGCGCGACTGCCAGTGATCTGCAAGCTCATCGTTATAGGTGTCCGCAGCCTATCGGGTGTCAGCTGGCCGAACAATAATTACCCCGTTTACATGAGCAGGTCAACCGTAAACGGAAATTTCCGATCTGGTCGATTCGCAAAAGTTCCGATCGCGCGACCCGTTTACAAGAGCCACCTAATCGAATTTTTGCGATTTGACGGCCGCCGCAATGTGGTGAAAAGTTCCGAATATTTGGCGCATTTGTGCGCTTCTGACACACCTGGTTCGAGCAACGGCGTACACAGGCACAAGGTATCATCAATGATCCACGTAGTTAGAGGTTGTTAGGCAGAGATATAGGGAATCTATGAATTCAAAGGATTCACGTAGCCGATGACACGTTATCGATGACAACATACAATGGTGCATTGTTTCCAGGCCAGACTATGTTATATAGTATAGGTTCCAAACTATGTGACGGTGCATTGTTCCAGACGGCCTTGTTCCAGACTGTGCCTTGTTCCAGTTAAATAAACAGGGTAAATCAGGTTCACTACGCAATCCAAGAGATAAGTCAGCAAAACCCAAACGGTGTCACAAATCCGTAAGTTGACCACTCCGCCACATCGTAAAACTCACGGTTGGGGCACGCACCAATAACGTGACGTCTCAGCGCCGCTTTCGCCTGTTCCGTGTCTGATTTTTTAAATTCATAACTAGGTTTTCAATTAGAATTAAAAACAAGACGTTTATTTTTCATAATTACCATACATTTACTTGTAAAAACTTAGCAGGTAGTAGCTTCAAGAAGTGTCATGACCCTTGCAGCCATACCGTTATTTGTTCATGATTGGCGCTTATCGCAAACTTCGACCTACCCAAGCGTAAATTAGCGTCAAGCTTTTCGCATGGTTTGCTATGCAAAAGCACGTTTGCAAGATCATAATTTTCCCAAGTTTTCCTAATCGCATCGTATTCTGAAGTTTTGCTGCTCATGTAAGCGGGGTAAATGTCGCACTGTCCCGTCCCGACCATCCAGCTGAGCTGGCAGTCTGTTGGACAGGCCCGTCTGGCTGGGTAAAAGTCGCACTGTCCCGTCACGACCATCCAGCTGAGCTGGCTGTCTGCTGGACAGGCCCGTCTGGCTGGGTAAAAGTCGCACTGTCCCGTCACGACCATCCAGCTGAGCTGGCTGTCTGCTGGACAGGCCCGTCTGGCTGGGTAAAAGTCGCACTGTCCCGTCACGACCATCCAGCTGAGCTGGCTGTCTGCTGGACAGGCCCGTCTGGCTGGGTCTCGGACAGTGGGTCGGCGACGCCGCCGGAATGAGAGGCTGGCTGCTGATCTCTTGCCAGCGGCCACAAAGAGACGGACTCTCAGTGAGCCAGCGACGCGCCGGTCGTCATCGTACTCACGAGCAGATTCCGAACAACTATGCCGAAATACAATCACAATCATGTTGGCTTTGCCACACATTCGTGGGGTAAATATTTTCCAGGTTGACTCCACGGTGGATATTATCACTATATTAATTAGCCACAGCGGCCCATGCTCCCAAAGTGCCACCTGGAAGCCAGCCAACCACCGCCGAAGCGGTGAGTGTTATGATGCCTCTCAGAGATGTGGACCTTCACAGCTGCCGACCAAGTCCGGCGCACGATACTGAATTAGAGTCCTCTGAATGATGTGCTATGGGTAAGACCGCTTTGAAAGTGAGATATTTTGAATATTTTGGACTTGTAATTGGTGACTTCAAAACCAACCCGAAGAGCCATTAAGATGTAATGCTGGAAGCAAATGTAGTCTACAGCCAGTTCGGTATAACAATGCTAGCGTTATCTGCCATCAGGGGACGGCATTGGACTCTACCAGGAAGAAGGCTGAGCGCTGCACTGGACGAGACAGACACTCCTCTGTGTAGTGTTTTGTAGGCAGCAATGACTTCAATATTGATATACATTTTCCCTGCACGATGCGTGTAGTTCAGGCAATATCCGCGCACGTATCATTGAAGAGTGCGCAGGTAGTCGAATGCGGCTCTCACCAAACTATCAGACTGACCAATGAAAATGCATGTATTCCTGAAGAGATAGAAATAACCCACAACATTTCCGTCTCAAAAAGTGGTCGCAGTCTCCTCGAAAACAATTGAAATAAACGTTTGGAAGGTACTATGTTGCCATGTTTTATCTGCTTTAGGTTCATAATACTGTGGAATTTCCTCCAAGTGGTCCTGCTGTGCCGATACCGGCGTAATTATATATAGCATGCACTACTTTGGGGAAAGGCGGATCATTGTTCCCTCCCCTCCCACGGGGAGCCAAATGGCGCTGCGTATGAGACTAGACGCATCCTTTCTGTCATTAATTTGACATCTGTGGAAGATGTGGATTCAGGCAACGTCAAGCCCCTCACCTTGGTCACGTCAAACTTGAATACTTCTTAAGATAAAGAGATCCACAACTTCTACGGAGCCTGACGGATACTTCGAAATTTGCATTGTGAATATTATATCAGGGAGACACCATTTTATATCCTTGAACATTGTCGGGAAATTTAAGGTCATTTACATGAACAGTAGGTTACATTAGGTGAGTGCATGAGTACGCTTGTCGTTTTTCGGTGCAATTTTTAAATGAACTGCATTCATGAGCAAGTATTATAATAAGAAGCAATATGATCGTGCCAAAAATCGCATGCACTCACCTAATGAGTACGCTTGTCGTTTTTCGGTGCAATTTTTAAATGAACTGCATTCATGAGCAAGTATTATAATAAGAAGCAATATGATCGTGCCAAAAATCGCATGCACTTGAATCACATCAGGCACAACCCGGCTCGCCGCACCTAGCCAACCCTATCCGATGAAATGAAGTTCGACTAACTAGCACAAACTAACGGTGAAAGCAAATTATGCGAATGCAAGCATACCCTAACATGACTCTGAAGTTAAGAAGGCCATGGTATGGAGTGAGGTAATCTGAGGTCCCTCTAAACACACTCCCCCCCTCCCCCCAACCTGAGGTCATACGGAGTTAAGTCAGATATGTAACCTTAGACTGTCTTTTCATTCAAGGTCCGGACCCTGGACGTTTTTCACTGACATACATCCAGAGAGTCAAGTAACAACAGAACAAAACGCCGGCAAAACTTGCGCTGTCCAGTGCGGGAGTCACCCATGGTGATAACGCATAATACCATCGCATTTCATGAACACTGGTGCCCGCAATGTTGACCGTACATTGAAATCATATGTCGTGTTCATGTCTTCCCCGCCCCTACTCTGTGGTAGTTGTTTTTCGAGGAGCCTTGTGGTGTTCTCGGTTCTGACGGAGGGGGGGTGTACGATTGTTCCGCCCTCCCCCGTCTCGCCATGGCTGAAGTGGCTTTGTCGGTTACCAGAGCGAGGGCTAAGTTATGCATGAAGAGGATATCCGCGGGACGCCAGGGGCCGGTCGCATGGAGAGATTAATCGGTCGTTCGGACACATTTCGGAGCGGAAATTACACGCTGCCTACTACCGGCCTTGACACATGCCTACTACCGGCCTTGCCCAGTGCCGTGGATTGCCCCTACTACCGGCCTTGTCCAGTGCCGTGGATTGCAGGACCCAGCGGAAATTACACACTGCCTACTACCGGCCTTGCCCAGTGCCGTGGATTGCCTACTACCGGCCTTGTCCAGTGCCGTGGATTGCAGGACCCAGCGGAAATTACACACTGCCTACTACCGGCCTTGCCCAGTGCCGTGGATTGCCTACTACCGGCCTTGTCCAGTGCCGTGGATTGCAGGACCCAGCGGAAATTACACACTGCCTACTACCGGCCTTGTCCAGTGCCGTGGATTGCAGGACCCAGCGGAAATTACACGCTGCCTACTACCGGCCTTGTCCAGTGCCGTGGATTGCAGGACCCAGCGGAAATTACACACTGCCTACTACCGGCCTTGCCCAGTGCCGTGGATTGCCTACTACCGGCCTTGTCCAGTGCCGTGGATTGCAGGACCCAGCGGAAATTACACACTGCCTACTACCGGCCTTGTCCAGTGCCGTGGATTGCAGGACCCAGCGGAAATTACACGCTGCCTACTACCGGCCTTGCCCAGTGCCGTGGATTGCCTACTACCGGCCTTGCCCAGTGCCGTGGATTGCAGGACCCAGCGGAAATTACACGCTGCCTACTACCGGCCTTGTCCAGTGCCGTGGATTGCAGGACCCAGCGGAAATTACACACTGCCTACTACCGGCCTTGCCCAGTGCCGTGGATTGCCTACTACCGGCCTTGTCCAGTGCCGTGGATTGCAGGACCCAGCGGAAATTACACACTGCCTACTACCGGCCTTGTCCAGTGCCGTGGATTGCAGGACCCAGCGGAAATTACACGCTGCCTACTACCGGCCTTGCCCAGTGCCGTGGATTGCAGGACCCAGCGGAAATTACACACTGCCTACTACCGGCCTTGCCCAGTGCCGTGGATTGCCTACTACCGGCCTTGCCCAGTGCCGTGGATTGCAGGACCCAGCGGAAATTACACGCTGCCTACTACCGGCCTTGCCCAGTGCCGTGGATTGCAGGACCCAGCGGAAATTACACGCTGCCTACTACCGGCCTTGCCCAGTGCCGTGGATTGCAGGACCCAGCGGAAATTACACGCTGCCTACTACCGGCCTTGCCCAGTGCCGTGGATTGCAGGACCCAGCGGAAATTACACGCTGCCTACTACCGGCCTTGCCCAGTGCCGTGGATTGCAGGACCCAGCGGAAATTACACACTGCCTACTACCGGCCTTGCCCAGTGCCGTGGATTGCAGGACCCAGCGGAAATTACACGCTGCCTACTACCGGCCTTGCCCAGTGCCGTGGATTGCAGGACCCAGCGGAAATTACACGCTGCCTACTACCGGCCTTGCCCAGTGCCGTGGATTGCAGGACCCAGCGGAAATTACACACTGCCTACTACCGGCCTTGCCCAGTGCCGTGGATTGCAGGACCCAGCGGAAATTACACGCTGCCTACTACCGGCCTTGCCCAGTGCCGTGGATTGCAGGACCCAGCGGAAATTACACGCTGCCTACTACCGGCCTTGCCCAGTGCCGTGGATTGCAGGACCCAGCGGAAATTACACACTGCCTACTACCGGCCTTGCCCAGTGCCGTGGATTACCTACTACCGGCCTTGCCCAGTGCCGTGGATTGCAGGACCCAGCGGAAATTACACGCTGCCTACTACCGGCCTTGCCCAGTGCCGTGGATTGCCTACTACCGGCCTTGCCCAGTGCCGTGGATTGCAGGACCCAGCGGAAATTACACGCTGCCTACTACCGGCCTTGCCCAGTGCCGTGGATTGCCTACTACCGGCCTTGCCCAGTGCCGTGGATTGCCTACTACCGGCCTTGCCCAGTGCCGTGGATTGCAGGACCCAGCGGAAATTACACGCTGCCTACTACCGGCCTTGCCCAGTGCCGTGGATTGCCTACTACCGGCCTTGCCCAGTGCCGTGGATTGCCTACTACCGGCCTTGCCCAGTGCCGTGGATTGCCTACTACCGGCCTTGCCCAGTGCCGTGGATTGCAGGACCCAGCGGAAATTACACGCTGCCTACTACCGGCCTTGCCCAGTGCCGTGGATTGCCTACTACCGGCCTTGCCCAGTGCCGTGGATTGCCTACTACCGGCCTTGCCCAGTGCCGTGGATTGCAGGACCCAGCGGAAATTACACACTGCCTACTACCGGCCTTGCCCAGTGCCGTGGATTGCCTACTACCGGCCTTGCCCAGTGCCGTGGATTGCAGGACCCAGCGGAAATTACACACTGCCTACTACCGGCCTTGCCCAGTGCCGTGGATTGCAGGACCCAGCGGAAATTACACACTGCCTACTACCGGCCTTGCCCAGTGCCGTGGATTGCCTACTGCCGGCCTTGCCCAGTGCCGTGGATTGCAGGACCCAGCGGAAATTACACGCTGCCTACTACCGGCCTTGCCCAGTGCCGTGGATTGCAGGACCCAGCGGAAATTACACACTGCCTACTACCGGCCTTGCCCAGTGCCGTGGATTGCCTACTACCGGCCTTGCCCAGTGCCGTGGATTGCAGGACCCAGCGCTCGATTGGCTTAGCTCCGGTGCGTTCGATAGGAATCGGCTGCTACACCAGCTGACTGCCTTCTAAATGCAAACGATACCAGCGTGTACAGAAAACCCGTCTGACGGATCGCTGGCGCCGGAGGATCTCGACTGACCGCCGGAGGATCTCGACTGACCGCCGGAGGATCTCGACTGACCGCTTCAAGCGTCGGCTGCTAATTAGCACTCAGTCCCAATAAGTGCATGGGGTCAACGGAGACAACTCAAGCGTATGTCTCTTCAATTATCGTATAGCGTATAGACCGTTGATCTGTCGACAGCACACGTGATTCTCAATTGTGCGATAAATATGGACGAACAGTTGACTTTTTTTAATCTGACGTTTCTGATGTGGATGGATAGAACGAGGACGGGCACTGAGTTTGCTGATCATATCTGTCTAGAATGAGCGCAAAAACTCCAAATTAAACCGTATTCGCAAGTGTCTTGCCAGTCACCGGCACTTCGGCCTGCTCAGGCCATTTCGTGCCGTGAATAGCAGGACAAAATATTATGTTATGAAAGTCAATTTTCAAGTCCTGAAGCAAGTTGGTTTTTTCGGATAAAAATGAAAAGTAGATTGATGAGAAAAGGGTGTTTGTCTCCTAATAGTGTGGGCAAAGAAAAGAGGATGTTGTGTGCACGGCAGTAGTTGGTAAGTGTTTTTCGATGGTCATGGTAATGTTGACAGTGTAGGAGAAAATGTGAAACTGTAAGAGGAGTGTTGCATGATGGGCATGAAGGTGGAGGTGAAGCAGTGTAAATATATCGATGATTGAGAAAAGTATGACCTATGCGGAGCCGCGATATAACTTTTTCTTCTTGTCTGTTTTTTTTGTATGATGTGGTCCAGTTATCGATGACAGGTCTGATGAGACGTAATTGTGTGTGGTTTGTAGTTTCAGTCCATTGTTGGTTCCAAAAATGTCGGATGCTCTGTTTTATTGTTGATTTAATGCCTTCAAAATGTTGTGGAATTTCTGTGATGTTTGGAAGTCGTAATGATGATTTTGCTGATTGGTCTGCTTCGTCGTTTCCTGGGATGCCGCAGTGACTGGGCATCCATAGGGAACGGACCTTCATGCCCATCAGATGAAGTGTTTCAAGTGTGTCGTAAATGGAAATATGGCAAAGGTGCGAAAAGGAAAGTGAAGAAAGTGATTGAAGAACAGATTTGGAGTCCGAACAAATGACAACACCGCGCATGGGGTGACAAATTGAACGGTTGCGGACATAGCGAAGGGCAATGAGGATGGCGTGCAATTCGGCGATGAAAATTGAGGTCCCGTTTGGCAAGCGATGCTGTTTTGTGTATGTACCTGAAACAATGGCATTTCCTGTGTAATTTGCGTCTTTAGATCCGTCAGTGAAAACAAAGGGAACATGGCGATAATGAGAACGAAACTGGTGGAATTTTTGTTTGACGTATTCTGGACAAAGCTGTGATTTTGGAGTGGTGGTGAGATAAAAAATATGTCGTTCGGTCATCTGCCACGGTGGTGTAGTTGGTGGAGGAAGAGCAGTAATAGGTGGAATATTGTATTGGAGTTGTGTAGAAAATGTTTTGATGCGTGAAGCTATGGTAAGCCCGGTTTGCTTTTCCGCGTGACCTAAATATTCCTGGTGTAGATTTGGGAGAATTTGTAAAGATGCGTGTGTGATGTGGTGTTCTCTAAATTGAATTTTCGCGGCATACCTAAGTGTTTGTTCCATTCTTCGGAGAGCTAATGGTGGAATTCCTGATTCGGTTTGTAAAGAAGTGATGGGAGACGTGGTCATTGCACCGAGTGCTATGCGGATAAATTTGTTTTGTAAGGTGTCCAAAATTTTCAAAGTGGAGGTACTGCCACCTACGTAAACTACCGAACCATATTCTATGATGGGAAGAACCAAGGATTTGTACAGTTGTAAAAGCGTGTGACGATCTGATCCGAATGATGAAGACGTAATGCAGCGAAATAAATTGAGTCGGTGAAAGCATTTGGTCTGGATGTGTTTGATGTGTTGATGCATGGAAAGCTTGCGGTCGAAAATAATACCAAGAAATTTAAACGAATTTCAAAAGGTATGTCAGTGTTTCCGAGGTGAAGTGGTGTTTCTGGATTTGGGCAAGGAGGTGATTTGCTGAATATCATTGTGGCAGATTTTGGAGCCGAAAATGTGAAACCGTATTTGATGGACCATTGGTGTATCCGGTCAACTGCGTTTTGGAGTCTAAATAAACAATGTTTTTCATTTTTATCTGAGCACCAAATTGCGCTGTCATCTGCAAAAAGAGAGTATGATATCTGAGGTGGTATGTCGGTGAAAATATCGTTAATGATGATGTTAAATAAAACTGGTGATAAACAGCTTCCCTGTGGTAATCCGTTTTTCATGAAATGCAACTCGGAAATCGCTGACCGGCACCGGAGATGGAAATGACGGGAACCAGACAAAAATCCTATCAAATAATGAGCTAGATTCCCTTTGACGCCGATGTGAAGAAGTTCGGAAATTCATGCGGGTTTGTATACCATATCACATGCTTGGCTAATGTCTAAAAAAATACTGCGATGGTGTGTTCATGTTTTTTTTTATAACCAAGGCGGATGTCGGTTTCTAATCGAATGATATAAATATATTGTGCTGTGTCCATGACGAAAGCCACATTGAATTGGAGATAAAAGAGAATTTGCTTCTAGGTACCAGGTCAGTCTTTTTATAATCATACGTTCCAAAAGTTTTCCTAGACAACTGGTGAGAGCGATGGGTCGAAAATTGTTGGGGTTGCTGTGATTTTTGCCGGGTTTTGGTATAGGAATGATGAGGGCTTTCTTCCAGGATTCGTGGAAAGTATGACTTGACCATAATTAATTAAATGTTCGCAAGATGCAATGTTTCGTGTCGTCGGATAAATGTCTGAAAAAAAAGAATAATGCAAATTGTCGGGACCTACAGAAGTATTACCGGCGGAGGAAATTGCAGTATCCAGTTCTGTAATTTGAAAAGGGGTATTGTATGTTTCAGTGTTGTCAGAATCGAATTGTGCTGAATCGGTGTGACAAGTGTGTTGTGCATTTTGTAAGAATTCCGGTCTGTAGTTGTTATCAGAGCTATTGTGGGCCATGGTGTCCGCTATTGTATTTACTATTGTTTGTGGGTCTGTAATGGTGGTATTTTGGATTTTGAGGGCCGGAAGTGATTTAAATGGGGTGCGTCCAGACATCCGGCGGATTAACTGCCAGATTTTGCTTAAAGGTGTTTGAGAGGTGAGTTGTTGCAAATATGAAGACCATGAACGGCGCCTAGCATCGCGGATGATGCGGCGTGTTCGAGCTCGTTCCTGGTTTCGATGAAGTAAATTGCGTGAATCTGGATGTCTAAGATATTTTCTAAATGCTCTTTTTCTAACTGCGATGGCTGCTGCTACTTCGGGACACCACCAAGGTACTGGTGTTCTTTTAGTGAAAGGTTTTGTTAGTGGAATAGTCGTGGAAACTGCCTCGAAAAGTGTATTTGTAATGGAGTTGATGTTTTCGACGGGAGAAATGTTGGGGTTGTATTGAATATGTGAAAGTTCCTGAAATGTCGTCCAATCGGCCTTCGAAATTTTCCAGCGGGGGATAAAACTGGGTGTGGTATCGGTCGCAGTTGAAAATGTGGGTGTTAATTTGATGGGGTAGTGGTCGCTGTCATGAATATCGGTGTCAATGGTCCAGTCAAAATCATTGGCCAGGGTCGGAGAGCATATTGATAAATCAATAGCTGTTTCTGTATTATATCCAAGGTGAAAAAAGGTTGGTTCCCCGGTGTTAAGTAGGACTAAATTATGTCGGTCCAAAATGTGTTCAATGATGTGGCCGTAAGTGTCTCCATGTGTACGTGCTTGACCCCAGGCTGGACTATGTGCATTAAAGTATCCGAGCAATATGAATGGGTTCTTGAAATGTGCCATAAGGTTTCTAATTGTCAAAAAATGTGTGTTGTCGGTGTGTGGTGGAATATAAATGGAACATACATCTATATTCCTACAATGCAAATGTAAAGTACAAGCTACTGCTTGTAAAGGTGAATTAAGTGTAATTTGTGTATGTGTAAAATCATTGTTGATGTAAAGTGCTGTACCGCCACTGCGATGTGGTCCACAGACCTCGTCGTGACGGTACAGCGAGTAATTGAAAAGATTGAATTATATGTATCCGTGAGTAAGAAGCGGGTTTCCTGCTGTGCGATAGGAATCGGAGTGAGTAAACGAAAGAAAGCCTTCATTTCTGCCCATTTGGAGATTAAACTACGGCAGTTCTATTGCAGAAATATGGACATTTGTGGAAAAAGTTAATATTTGTCGGCACCTTTTGGTGCATGGCGCAGCCATGATTGTAGCTCAGGTGGGCATGTGTGTTGGGTGCGGGCGGTCGAGGTGGACCCGCCCGATCCGTCCAGCCGACCAGTGACTTTGGAAAGGTCACGGCGGCCGGCCACTGTCGTGGGGGATGCCCGCCGGCCGGGTTGAGTCGGTCGCGTCACGTGGGCACCGGCCGGCGCTGGACGTGCCGGGCTTGGTCGGCGTCCCACCGAAGTGGTACACATTTCCCCTGCAGCCGAATGGCTGCGGGGTCTGGCATTCCTTGTGGAATTTGCCTGAGTATGTGGAGCCGGAGTGGTCTGTGTGTTGGAAGCCAGGGTGTTTTGTGTCGGTGTGGTCAGTGGTGTGAGTTTTTTTAGTGGAGTTAAGCCGGGAATCATGTCAGTTTGAATAGAAGTAGAAGTGGTGTTGACGCGAGGGATGGGGGAGCAATGGTGGCCGCCTGGGCGTAAGTTTTGATAGACGGGGAGGTGGCCTTGACAGACCATCGAGCCTGGGGTACGAAACTCCGGTCGTCGCCTTGACAGCGCAGATCTCTTTCTCCTTGCGCGAAACTGGGCAGAGGGTGATGTGGTCAGGTGGTCGGATGTGTTGCAGTTGAGGCAGTGGGCTGGTTTGGAGCAGGAGGAGTCAGGATGAGGTGGTTCGCCGCACTTGGGGCAGTGGGCTGGTTGGCGGCATGTTTTACTGCCATGGCCGAAGCGCTGACAGTTAAAACAGCGGAGAGGATTGGGAATGAAGACGCGGACTTGGTAGCGTAGGTATCCGGCGAGAAGGGCTTTGGGAAGAGTGGTAGAATTAAAGGTAAGGACAAGGAGGCTCGTGTCACGTTTCTGGCCGTTTTTACAGGAAGTGATGCGGTGGACGTGGGTCACCCCCTCCGGCCTGAGCTCCGCCTGAATATCTTCCTCAGACATGAAGCGGAGCTCCGGCGCGAAGACGGTGCCCTTGGTGGTATTGCGGTTCGAATGGAAAGTGATGGTAACGGATTTTCCACAAAATGTGGTGGTACGGAGGAGGGCTTTGGTCTGAGCTCGGGATTGGGTTTTGATAACCAGGGTTCCGTTGGCTCGGGCTTCAATGTCGGGATTGACCAGGGAGCAGATGGCGAGGAGTTGTTTAGTCGACCGGAAAACGTTGACACGGCGAAAGGAAACGGATTCCTCGACGGGCTTAACGACTACGTACGAGCCAGCACTGTCGAGGTATGGTTCGATGGGTTGGATGGGTTCAGGTGGAGAGGGCGTGGTCTTGTTGGAGCATGGGTCAGCGACGTGGAGAGTGATGGTTTGTTCCGGATTGCGAGACGAGGTCGTGGTCTTGGGACGAGCAGGGGTCGGTGAGGCACAGAGGGCTTCCATGGCGTCATCCAAAGGGATAGTCCGGCGCGAGTCATCAATGGTTGTATCAAGTGGGGAGCATCAGGGGCCGAGTCCGTGGTCGCGCGATGGTCGTCTTGGGCGGCTAATGGCGGGAATTCCGTGTCTGAGTCCGTTGGCGAGCATGGGTCAGTATCCTTCTTGCGTTTTCTCCCCATCGCGGGGAAAAAAGCCCTACCTAATGTGATTTAATGAAATACGAAGGACACAGAAAAACAGGGGACGGAAATACGAGAGATAAAAAAATCGCGTGGGGTGACAGGTGTCACCCCAAAAATGACGAAAAGAGCGACGGGTGTCATTCCACGAAAATGAAAAATGAACTGCGATGACCAGCAGTCATTCATGCCAAAACTGGCACGGCGGAGTAATCAGTGGGCTCTGGCGATTTGCGCTCAAATAGTACTGAATACTCCATGCAACAAACTTTACATTTTTGACATTTTGTTAGGTTACGCACTTTGGCCTCCTCAGGCCATTTCGTGCCGTGGATAGAGAAAAAGAAAAACTATAGTGATGGAAAAGTCAGTTTATAAGTCCTGGAGCAAGTTGGTTTGTTGGAGAAAAATGAAAAGTAGTTTGAGGAGAAATGGATGATTATCCCCTAATAGTGTTGACAGAGAAAACGGACTTTTGTGTAGATGGCAATAGTCCGTCAGTGTTTTTCGAGGGCTGAACTTCTGACAGTGAAGAAGAATATGTGTAACTGTAAAATAGGTGTTGCATGATGGGCATGAAGGTCTGGGTGAAGCCGTGTAGATATATCGATGTGTAAGAAAAGTATGGCCGATGCGTAAACGTGATAAGACTTTTCTTCGTGGCGGTTTTTTTTTATATGATGTGGTCCAGATATCGACGACAGGTTTGATTATATGTAATTGTGTATGGTTCGTGTTTTGTGTCCAATTTTGTGTCCAAAAATATCGAATGCTCTGTTGTATTGATGATTTAATACCTTCAAAATGTGGTGAAATTTCTGTAATGTTTTGGAGGTATAATGATGCTTTTGGTTGGTTATTTAGGCTTAGGGGCGCATCGACTGCGTTGGTCATACAGCGTCCATAATGATGCTTTTGCTAATGTGTCGGCTTTTTCTTGCCCTGTGATGCAGCAGTGACTGGGCACCCACAGGAAACGGACCTTCACGCCCATCAGATGAAGTGTTCCTAACGTTTCATAAATAGAAACATGGCAATGATGTGAAAAAGAAAGTGACGAAAGAGATTGTAAAACAGATTTGGAGTCCGAACAAATGATGACGCTGCGCATGGGGTGACAGAGAAAATGATTGCGAATGTAACGGAGGGCAATGAGGATAGCATGTAATTCGGCGATGAAAATTGATCTTCCGTTTGGTAGTCGATGATGTTTTTTGTATGTTCCCGAAACTATGGCCTTTCCTGTAAAGTTGGCGTATTTAGAACGGTCAGTAAAAACAAAAGGAACATGAGAATAACGAGACCGAAATTTGTAAAATTTTTGTTTCGCATATTCTGGACAAAGCTGTGATTTTGTAGTGGTGGTTAGATTTCAAAAAATGTGTCGTTCGGATATCTGCCACGCTGGTGTAGTTGGTGGAGAAAGAGAAGTATTGCGTGGAATAGTGAAATGAAGTTGTTCGGAAAATGTTTTGACTCGAGAAGCTATAGTGAGACCAGTTCGTTCTTCGGCTGGACCTAAATAACCATGATGTGAATTTGGGAGAATTTGTAATGACGCGTGTGTGGGGTAGTTTGCGTGAAATTGAATTTTGGAGGCGTACCTAAGTGTTTGCTGCATTCTATGGAGAGCTAGTGGAGGAATTCCCGATTCGGCTTCTAAAGAAATGATGGGTGAAGTAGTCATTGCACCGAGTGCGATACGGATAAATTTATTTTGAATGGTGTCTAAAATGTGTAAGGAGAATGTGCTAGCACCGGTATATACTACGGATCCATATTCAATTATGGGTAGAACTAAAGATTTGTAAAGTAGTAAAAGTGTATGACGGTCGGCTCCAAGTGATGCATAAAAAAATTTGTTTTTTTTTTTTTTTTTTTTTTAAAACGTGGACCGTTGAGTTTTATAGCGTCGCCAATCTCTCACGCCGATTAAGAGGCAGTCGAACCCCAATCTTTTATTGGAGCATCTTACCCCTAGACCACTCGTCCCCAAATTCAGTCGGTGAAAACATTTGTTCTGGATGTGTTTGATGTGTTTATGCATTGAAAGCCTGCGGTTAAAAATAATACCAAGAAATTTAAACGAATTTACAAAAGGTATATCGTTGTTTCCGAGGTGAAGCGGTGTTTCTGGAATTGGGCGGTGAAGTGATTTGCTAAATATCATGGTTGCAGATTTTGTAGCGGAAAAAATGAAACCATTCTTCAGGGGCAATTGATATATTTTGTCTAGTGCGTTTTGTAGGTGAAATAAACAATGCTCGTATTTTTTTTTCCGGAACACCAAATTGCGCTGTCATCGGGAAACAAAGAGTATGATACATTAATAGGCATTTCGGTGAAAAGATCGTTAATGATGAGGTTGAATAAAACTGGTGAAATGCAGCTTCCCCGTGGTAGTCCATTTTGAAGAATATATGGATCGGAGATGGCTGACCGGCACCTGATGTGGAATGGACGAGTACCGAATAAAAAAAAACCTACTAAATAATGAGCTAAGTGTCCTTTTATACCGAGTTGCTGAATTTTTAAAAGTAATGCGTGTTTGAAAACCATATCGTAAGCTTTGCTTATGTCTAAAAATACTGCGACTGTGTGTTCATGTTTTTGTAGCCTAGGCGGATGTCTGTTTCTAACCGAATAAGGTGATCTATTGTGCTGCGTCCTCGCCGAAAACCACATTGAATGGGAGATAGAAGTGAATTTGTTTCCAGGTGCCAGGTCAGTCTTTTAATAACTATTTGTTCAAAAAGTTTTCCTAAACAACTGGTGAGTGCAATGGGTCGAAAACTACTTGGGTTACTATGGTCTTTACCGGGTTTTAGAATGGAGATGATGATAGCTTTTTCCATGCTTCAGGACAGATGTGATTTGACCATAATGAATTAAATGTGTCTAAGATTCATTGTTTGGTGTTGTCAGATAAATGTCGAAAGAAGGAATAATGCAATTTGTCGGGCCCTACTGAAGTGCTACCGGCGGAGGAAATGGCATTCCCCAGTTCAGAAAGATGAAAAGAAGCATTGTAGTACTCGGTATTGTAGGAATCAAGGAGGTCGAGATTGGTGTGAAAAGTGTGTTGTGCATTTTTTACGAAATTAGGTCGGTAGTTCTCATCGGAGCTATTATGGGCTATGGTATCAGCTATGGCATTTACTATGGTTTGTGGGTCTGTAATGGTGAGATTATGGATTTTCAGGGCAGTAGAGATTTAAATGGGGAGCGTCCGGACAAACGTCGGATTAATTGCCATATTTTACTTAAAGGTGTTTGAAAAGTGAGCTGCTGTAAATATGAGGACCATGAACGGCGCTTAGCATCGCGAATGATGCGGCCGGTTCTCGCACGTTCACGGTTACTGGTGGTTAAATTTTCTTGATCGGGATGTCGTAAATACTTCCTAAATGCTCTTTTTTCCAACCGCAATTGCTTGTGAAATTTTTAGACATCACCAAGGTACTGGTTTTCGTTTTGTGAAAGGTTTCGTGAGTGGAATTGTAGTGGATGCTGCTTCGAAAAGTGTGTCTGTAATTGAGTTGATGTTTACGACGGGAGAAATGTTGGGCTTGTATTGAATATAAGAAAGTTCCTGAAATGTTGTCCAATTGGCTTTTGAAATTTTCCAGCGTAGGATAAAATTGTGTGTGCTATCAGTAGCAGTTGAAAAAGTGGGTATTAATTTGATGGGGTAGTGATCGCTGTCATGAATGTCTGTGTCTATGGTCCAATCGAAGTCGTTGGCCAGAGTTGGAGAGCAAATTGTCAAATTTATTGCAGTTTCTGTGTTGTGTCCGAGGTGAAAAAGTTGGCTCTCCAGTGTTAAGTATTACTAAATTGTGTCGGTCTAAAATGTGTTGAATAATGCGTCCGCGAGTGTCTGGGTGTGTACAATTTTTATCCCACGCTGGGCTATGAGCGTTGAAATCGCCAAGTAAGATGAACGGGTTTGTGAAATTTGTGATGAGGTTTTCTAAGTGTGTCAAAATGTTTGTGTTGTCTGTAGACGGTGGAATGTATAGTGAGCATACATCTATATTTCGACCATGTAAACGCAATGTACAAGCTACGGCTTGTAACGATGAATGAAGTGTAATGTAACAGAGTTTCCATAAAATTGCACTTTTGGCTGTCCCGTAACTGTAACTGATGTGACCCCGGAAGCCAGCCGACCTATCTCATGCCGTACATGTAACGCCTCACGAGCCTGAGCCGGCTGGCGGCTCGCTGCCGGTCCGTGCCGCGGCGGTGACCGGACGTCGGGTTGACAGTCCAATTATCGGCCGGCGCTGCCGCAACTAGCACAGCGCTTTTACAGGGCCGATGGCCGTCGTCTGCGGCGGAGATTCTGGTGCCGGCAGGCGCCAGACCTCATGACCCACCCCCGACAGAGTCGTCTCTGAGCAGCCAAGCGACGCGGGTCTGTAACGCTGGCGGTCGCGCGTTCTAAATTAATAACAGATTTCGGCCTTAAATTCAACGCTAGGTTATATCACGGTTCTTCGTCGGTGTAGAACATTTTTATGCACGAGTTTTCTGGCGTTTGACTGTTGCCGTCCATTTACTATTCCATCTGCACAATACACTTAGTGCAGATAACTTTGGACCTTTACAACGGGAGTGACGCGAACGTGAGGTCATCATCCTAGACTGTCACGTAACCTATATAGGAACTTTTCTACAGTAATTTGTGTATGTGTGTAATCATTGTTAATGTAAAGGGCTGTACCGCCACTGCGGTGTGATCCACGGACCTCGTCGTGGCGGTACAGCGAATAATTGAAAAGATTGAAATTATATGTATCGCTAGGCAAAAACCAGGTTTTTTGAAGTGCGATGAGAATCGGAGTTAAGATGCTAAAAAAGGCTCTCATTTCTGCCCATTTGGAAATCAAACTATGGCAGTTCCATTGTATAAATATGGACATTTGTGAACATTGATATTTGTCGGCACCTTTCGGTGCATGTCGGAGCCAGGATTGTAAGTCTGGCGGACATGTGGGTTGGGTGCGGACGGCGGCGGTGGACCCGCCCGAGCCGTCCGGCCGGCCGGTGACCTTGGCAAGGTCACGGCGACCGGTCACTGCCGCGGGGGATGTCGGCCGGCTGGAAGTTGGTCGGGTCACGTTGGTGCCGGCCGGCGCTGGACATGCAGGGCTCGATCGGCGGCCCGCTGACGGGGAGCGAGAAGTTGCTCCCGCAGCGGAGTGACTGCGGGGCCTGTCACTCCTCCCTGGAGTGGTTCGTTTGTTGGGAGCCGGAGTGGTCTGTGTGCTGGGAGCCAGGGTGGGTTGTGTCGGTGTGGTCAGTGGTATAAGTTTTTTGAGTGGAGCTAAACCGGGAATCATGTCAGTTTGAATCGAGGTAGAAGTAGTGTCGACGCGACGTGTGGGGGGAGAAACGGTGACCGCCTGGGCATAAGTTTTTGTTGACGGGGAGGTGGCTTCGACAGACCGTCGGGCCTGGGGGTATGACACCTCGGTCGTGGCCTTGACAGCGCATACCTCCTTCTCCTTGCGCAAAACTGGGCAGAGGGGTGATGTGGTCAGGTGATCGGATGTGTTGCAGTTGAGGCAGTAGGCAGGTTTGGAGCAGGTGGATTCGGGATGAGGTGGTTCGCCGCACTTGGGGCAGCGGGCTGGTTGGCGGCATGTTTTACTGCCATGGCCGAAGCGCTGAGGGTTAAAACAGCGGAGAGGATTGGGAATGAAGACGCGGACTTGGTAGCGCAGGTATCCGGCGAGGAGGGATTTGGGAAGAGTGGTAGAATTAAAGGTAAGGACAAGGAGGCTCGTGTCACATTTCTGGCCGTCTTTAAAGAAGTGATGCGGCGGACGTGGGTCACCCCCTCCGGCCTGAGCTCCGCCTGAATATCTTCTTCAGACATGAAGCGGAGCTCAGGCGCGAAGACGGTGCTCTTGGTGGTGTTTCAGTTGGAGTGGAGTGAAATGGTCACGGATTTACCACAAAATGTGGTGGTACGGAGGAGGGCTTTGGTCTGGGCTGGGGTTTGGGTTTTGATGACGAGAGTTCCGTTGGCTGGGGCTTCAATGTCAGGATTGGTTAAGGAGCTAATGGCGAGGAGTTGCTTGGTTGGCCAGAAAACGTTGACACGACGAAAGGAGACGGACTCCTCGACAGGCTTTACCACGATGTATGATCCAGCACTGTCGAGGTATGGTTCGATGGGTTCAGGTTGGGAGGACGTGGTCTGGTTCGAGCGTGGGTAAGCGGCGTGGAGAGTGATGGTCTGGTCTGGATTGCGAGGCCAGGTCGTGGTCTTAGGACGAGCAGGGGTCGGCGAGGCGCAAAAGGCTTCCATGGCGTCATCGAGGGGAATAGTTCGGCGCGGGTCATCAACGTTTGCATCAATCGAGGGAGCAGCAGGGGCCAGGTCTGTGTTCGTGCGTTGGTCGTCGGTTGTGGTTAGAGGAGGAAATTCCGGGTCTGAGTCCGATGGCGAGCATGGGTCCGTGTCCTTTTTACGCTTTTTCCCCATCACGGGGGAAAATCGTACCTAATGTAATTTAAATAAAGATAAAGGACACACAGAAACTCAGGGAACGGAAACACGACGACGACGAAAACTAGGGGTGACGGGTGTCACCCAACTAGAAAATGAAATGAGAAAAGAGCGACGGGTGTCATCCCACGAAAATGAAAAATAAAGATTGGTTTTGTTAGGTTGGGCACTTCGGCCTGCTCAGGCCATTTCGTGCCGTGAGTGGAATGAATGAATAGTTATGTCTTGATAGTCAGTTTATAGTTCTTGAAGCAAGTTGGTTTTTCGGAGAAAAAAGAAAAGTAGATTAATGAGGAATGGGTGCTGATCTCCTAATAGTGTAGGTAAAGAAAAGGGGCAAGAACTACATGCAGGTATGTTCAGGAAGTTTCCATTGAATAGTAAATGCAACAGATCATGTTTTTGTATTCCACTTCCCGGATGATGCTACCTACATGTTTGCTAATGTGCCCAACCACCTGCATCACATGGGTGCTATGTGATCAACTACGTCGATGCGTCCAAATAGCTAATTAACTACCGCCTGCATCGCCCTATCTCCGGTGCCACGGGATTGAGATCACTGCCGTCTAGTGAGGAGATTATGAACGTTAGATGTGGGTACTCACCGCATACGCCAGCGCTATCCATTTCCACGCTTCAGAGATGGTGGAAATGCGTGTATTATTAGAAGAAGTCACTCTGGCTCGCAATGGACTCAGGGCCAGATACAGGAGGCACTGAGTACATGTGCCCCCGTGGAAAGGTGCCGTACCTCTGACTGGAAAAGGCGCCTCTCCAGAAAGGTTCAAGTGCAGACCCTGCCCGACCCACCGAGTGCCCAGCCAAAGGCACCACTTTTAGAAGAAAAGGTCTCCTGGTCTGTTCTGGTCTCCTGCCCCTGGTGCGCCGACGGACGGAGGCGTATTTTCAGACGTTCGCTTTCGCGTGAGGAGGTTCTAGCTGGTGATCCTCCAATTGTCGCATCTGGATGACTCTGCGATTTTCTGTCAGACGTGTCCTTTCCAGTGATCTGCACTTGCAAATGACCTTGTTCATTGACATGCATAATGTTGTTGCGTCCGCTTTGCAACATACTACTCGTTCTGGGACGGCATGAATAGCTACAGCATGCATAGATCTTCAGATATGGGCACTACATGACCATGGAAGCCGATGCGCGCTAAAGCCCAAATAACCAAACCGACCAAACCTCCAGGGCAACTGAAGGTCCAAATCTTTTCGAAGCGTTAATGATGGACAACTTCACTCGGGCTGTGCGCCAAACCTGTTTGCAATATAAAAAACACATTAAGAACCAGAACGTAAGATATGCACCCACACATTAATCGACGACTTTGACCTCGCAACACGCATAGCTAACGGTCCGGGTCAGATCCATCACTCGTAGAGAACACCACGCTTCATGGATGTACAATACTTGGCTTGTAAAAGCGTGCAAATAACTTCTTTGTCGTTCCCAGGAATATACATGGTCGCTGAATTCAGATACAAGCGGTGACACTGCTCCCCAGGCTCTCGCAAATGTCTCCATAATTGTTTTGACGACACGAAAGATTGTCCGAGGTCAACGCGGATCAATGGACCAGTTTTACCCTGAGAATGTCAATGATTGGACCGCATAGTCTTGGAAGTCTTGACAAGTGGGCACACATGAGGAGCAGTCATCCGAACACATTAGCTACGACAAAGCAGGCAAAACTGCAAGCTCAGTCAAATATAGCCCACACGTCTGAGCAGATGTCACAGGTCGGTGACCTGACATGACCTGATGAAACCGTTTAGTCATGAGATCCGCAAAGAGCATGCCGTCAGTCCCGCCGAACAGTGGCGTGCTGCCCCCCCCCGCAGTCTCCAGCTGGTCACGAGAAAACGCTCGGTGTGGCAGCCGTGACACCGGAATTGCCAGGGCTGACATTTTAGCTTTAGCTTTAGCCTGCAAGTTTGCATGGAAGGAACGATTCTAAAATAGTTGCTGTGCCGCCAGAGCAAAGGAGTCGTTTCAATACGCTCTCGGTACCCGTATAGGTTCTTTGCATGCCATATTGAGCCCTGACTGAGCGACAGGTGCATGATCTGCAGAGAGCATGCAGCACACCATAACTATGCCCAGCGACAGGCCACTTCAGACTATTTACGAGTTCATCTTCGCCAGCGCGTTGCCTGCGGGCAGGAGTGGGCAATTATCGAGACGGCGGCCGGCGCCGACTGACTCGGAACTGGTCCGGTCCGGCCCTCCCGGCTCTGCGGCGTCCAGCTGGCGCGCCCTTGAACTGGTGGTGAACCTCCGTCTGATGGGTCCAGGTCACGTGTGGACCACCGGACCCAGCGCGACTCGCCGCCGCTGCCACGGGCGGATCCAGAAATCCAAGTTTGGGAGGGGAAGCAACTTCGTTGCGGAAAATTTTGTAAAAGATCCTCGCATCTCTGGAAACGAAATGGCTACATGACTTCACTGCGATAGTCTTAAACGAGTACTTTCTAAATGACATGTTCGTAGATTTCAGAAGCATGGCTGTTGCGTGGAAAATGGTAACAACAATCGGCTGTTTGAGGGACGGATGCCTTTGTCCCAAGCGTAGATCCGCCAGGGGCCACCGTTACGCGGCGGTCCTGCCGCTGAGCCGTCCAGGGGCCACCGTTACGCGGCGGTTCTGCCGCTGAGCCGTTACGCGGCGGTCCTGCCGCTGAGCCGTCCAGGGGCCACCGTTACGCGGCGGTTCTGCCGCTGAGCCGTCGCCAGTCACCACGGACGTTAACGGGTGCTTGCGCTTCACTCGAGATGCCGAATGTGTGGTCGAAGTGTATTCAAGGATCTCATTGAACGCAACACTAAAAGTGCATTACAGTCACTCCAAGCACTTCAAGATGGCACTCGGTTCGACCTGTGTACAGCACCATGCCATTCAAGGCATAGGCCACACCACATCATGTATGACATATAACACACCATACCATTCATGTCATAGGCCACACCACATCATATATGACATATAACACACCATACCATGTATGGCATGTCAACATCACACCATGTATGGCATAGGCAGCACCACACCATGTATGGCATAGAGATCATCACACCATGTATGACATAGGCAGCACCACACCATGTATGGCATAGGCAGCACCACATAATGTATGGCATAGGCAGCACCACCATCAGGTATGGAATAAGCAGCACCACACCATGTATGGCATAGACAGCACCACATCACGTGTGGCATAGACAGCACCATACCATGTATGGCATAGACAGCACCACATCAGGTGTGGCATAGACAGCACCATACCAAGTATGGCATAGACAGCACCGCACCATGTATGACATAGGCAGCACCACATTATGTATGGCATAGGCAGCACCACACCATGTATGGCATAGACAGCACCACACTATGTATGGCATAGGCAGCACCACATCAGGTATGGCATAGACAGCACCATACATGTATGGCATAGACAGCACCACACCATGTATGGCATAGACAGCACCACATCATGCATGACATAGACAGCACCACCCCATGTATGGCATAGACAGCACCACACCATGTATGGCATAGACAGCACCACATCAGGTATGGCATAAGCAGCACCACACCAGGTATGGCATAGACAGCACCACACCAGGTATGGCATAGACAGTACCACATCAGGTATGGCATAGACAGCACCACACCATGTATGGTATAGGCAGCACCACATCAGGTATGGCATAGACAGCACCACACCATGTGTGGCATAGACAGCAATCACCATTGGTCAATCACCAGTAAATATTATTCAACACCCTCATCTCTGTTAAGAGCAGCATTCAACAACCATCAACAAGTAATATATCACTGGCACTGCCTTTCCTCGCTACCTTCGCCTCACCCTCGCCTGTGACGCAAAAGAGCCATTTGTAAGCAGATCACAGCAGCGAGTGTTGGTGTGCAGCGTCAGTTCCGCTGCAGTGCGTTACGATATACAATGCGCGTGGTGTATTAGCATAGAAGTCAGATCGGTAAATTGGTTAAGCTCGCGATGTCATCCCAAGACTCAGTCCATGTAAGGTGCGGGGGCTCCTTTAGCGGGCTAACCGCGAAGACTGTGCCCCAATCCAAACTCTTGACCGCTGCCCCCCCCATAGTCAATTCCCATTTTCCGTTGCTTTATCATTACTGCGGGTGGGAAAGGATGGGATTGGACCCCATTGGAAGCAATTGTAGCACCCACCCACACCTCCTCATCCCCAGTCAAACATTGTTTGACAAGGACCAGGTGAATGGTGTACGAACGATGGATGGGAATACACGACTGGACGTTGGTTCTTATCCGTCTCCTTTCTCTTCTGCAGTAGTTGTAGATATCGCAGCTTAGGTCACCCATGACATACATACTAGAGTATTATACGAGGCGTGCGCTCTTGCGTGCCTAAACAAACTGTCGATGTTTCTTGTTTGGCGCATCTGCAAGGCGACACCTTCCGCGACAGTAGGACGCCCCTGCATGACCAACTACTCGCCGCCCGATTGCCGCTGGAACGTCAGCTGCGGCTGCGTCATCGTCACGCTAGGAAGCAGTCGGCGTGAGGCACGCAGTGTCCGGACACGTCCAGCATCGACCTCCAGTCGTAGCCGAACATGTCGAAGTCGGGCCGGAAGTGGCGGCGCAGCAGACGAACCGTGTCGGCGCGCACCGGCGTCAGGTAGGCGCGGATCCGATCGTCGAGAGACGTCGCCCGGCTCTGGCTTTGGTGCAGCCAAGGGATGCGCACCCGCTCGAGGATGCCCAGCCGGCTCCAGACGTACTGCGGCGGCCAAAGTCGAGTCAGTTGTGGGACGGCATGGTGTGGGTTTCAGCAATGTCATGGACGTGGCTCGGTTCGAGGATGCTTGAGAAGGAGAATAACGAGCCAGGGGAACTCCGCAACCGAAATATTTATCATTAACGTCATGGTGTCATCATTAACCTTACCCAATTACCGAGTCAAGCACAACCTTCCCTCTCGAGATTGTATAAACCGTCATCTAGCTCAACTGGCTGTATAACAACGTTGACATGCTCGTGCCACTTCCCATTTGGTCCGGCCTTGACCTAGTGGTAAATGGCCACCATATGCTTTCACATTCATGAGGTTGGATTGGTTCGCAGTTGATAGTGATTTGCCAAGAAATGAAACGTGGGTGAGAAATTACACAAGGTGGTATAATTACATGCTGAAAATGACTATATAATTCTGATCGTTGCGCCTCAAGCATAATGTAACTGCGGACATTGAGGTGAAAAGACAAAATAACGTGTCCTTCGAAATTTCAAGATCTTATAGTTATAACTCGGTTATAATTTGAGACATAATGGTGAATTCTACGTCAGTAGACGGATAATTAACTACGCTATCGCCCAGTGTGATGCTTTTCTTTTGCAAGGCTATGCAGCGGGGAAAGCTGGTCAGATGTTCACCGCCGAAATTTGACAATGACTGTTTTCATCTGCCGTGGCAAAGTGACAGTCCCAAAAAATTAGGGCAGGATGGTTAAATTTGCATCGGTCGACAGGCAATTAACTATGTTACCATCCTATGCCATGTTTTTGAACATAGCAACGAAATTCCAGAAAACTAATCAGATGTTCACCGCTGGAAAATGGAATAATTAATGACTGTTTATCTTCAGCAGTAACATGACAGTCCAGAATTCGAGTGAATTAGGGTGAAACATACCTCAAATAAAAGGTAGTGGTATACACTGCTTTTCTGCTAAAAGTTTTTTTAAACAACGCCTTGGATTGCGTCGTTTTTTTCTAAGTGCATGAGTGTCACTAACCAGCCAAATGCCCACGCTTGGTGCGTAATGTGATAGGTCGTATTTATGCGCAATCTGATTCTCGTCTCCTTGCCTTCCTCTGCATGCGTATTCTTTCTCTCTTTTCCTTCCCCGTTCCCGATATCTCTTCCCTGTCCTTTTGTCTTTGTCTTTGGTTTCGTCTTTGTCTTTGTCTTTGTCTTTGTCTTTGTCTTTGTCTCCGGAGAAAGAAGGCACATTTCATCGTGGTAGACTCCTATATAGTCTGTAGTAGTCAATGCAAGGCCAGCGCCTGTCTGAAAATGTAGCAGCATGTCCAGGGCGCTAAGCGCCGATAATTTTTGGAAGCCGTCACTCACTCAGAACTTGTATGGAAGCACATGAAAATAAATAAATGCATTGAGGAAAAGGGTGAACGGGAACGAGAGCACAGCGAACAGGCGGAAAGAACAAAATAATATCGGCATGTTTCACCCTTACTATGAGTTCTAATTTTAAGTGTACTCATGTAATCTTGGCCTGCAATGAATCTCCTCAAAAACTGCCTGCAGTCATCCGGAAGAAAACTTCTTTTTTCAAAATGGTCTTCTTGAAAGCACAAATAGCCCATCGAGTGAAAAAAGAAACATGTCGGAAACCGATTGGTCCGACCTATCCAACCTAGCCGACCCCCAATTGGCTGTCGCCAACGCTCTCGCGCAACGCCACAATCGTGCATGGGCATGTCGGCACAATGGTCGCATATTGACACGTGTTCATGCCTTCGCACTAAATACCGGCATGCTTCACATTCGTCTTTTTGCCGAGCATATTCAAGTGGTGACCTCACCGATTTGAACACCGTGGTGACGCCAGCGAAAGTGAGCGGACCGAGTCGACGGTGAGCCGAGTGTCCTCCAGGGGGATAGCCGGTCACGCTGCACTTTCTAGCGCCTGTTCGTGGAAGCCCCAGCCAACGTGCAGAGCTATGCAGGCGTCCCAGGGCGAACCCACTGAGCAATCCGTCTCAGCAGCGAACGGCGGGTTAAGCTCAGACGGACGCAGGGATTGAGCAACCGTTGTAGTTGGAAGAGGTCTGTGTCGAAAATGTAACCTGCGGTACCAGGTGCAAGAATATCGAGTGATACGACCTTGGTACATGGTGCAGTTGAATGGCTTCATACCGTTAATCACATGCGTCCATCATATGACAAGAAATAATTTATCGTCAGTTGTTTGCGAGATTGAGAACATGGCATACGTATGCATATCTCGTTGAGCAGAAGTACGGTTAGTCAATTTGTTTTCTCAGAAGCAGGAGTGTGTAACGAACACCTACTTTATCCAGCCACGAGAAGAAACGTCAGGTGCACTTAGCCTTCTACCAATAAGTAGCGTTACAAGTTCATCATAGCAACGACCGCTATCTTCCCGCCCCTACGTGTCAATGCAAAACTCTTGCTATTCTTGCAAGCAAAAATTATTGCATACCTGAACACGTTCCTACGGCATGCAGCAGCCAAGCCCAGGAGGTCTACTGTGACGTCACCGTGAATACGCAGCACAATGGAAATAGTTGAAATCCAGTTCAATCAACGTCGGTCGTCAGGCCCATTGTTGCCGCTGCTCCGGCGAATCAATCGTTCGCATGCGTGCAGCCAATACGCTTGGCTTCCGGCGCGATTCGCCTCAGCGGTCTCTCACCTTGAAGTCGTCGACGCCACTTTCCAGCTTCCCAATGACGTCATATTGCATGCGACACGGTGCACACTGGCGCCAATAGGGAGTCCAATGGCTGTCGAAGGAGTCCCCTGAGGAGGAGGCAGTCACGTGTCACCTCGGGACGGATATTGCAGCGGGCGGTGAATGGCTGCAATCAGCCGGGTGGGGAGTTCCCTGGCAACAGAAATGTGGCTGAGGAGACATAGTTTATCGCAGTGCAAATCAATGCAGGACAATGTGTCAAATTAACTGTACACTTTTGGCTTATGCCGAAATCGCGCGCAGGCAACCTTCACGATGGAAATAGCGGTTCAAACCCGGCTGAATGCATGTGGACATGGGACATCCGCATTGAAGCAAAAAAATAAGCGGTTACTGAACTACTGCTCCATGTCCGAATGGAAATGAACATCAGTAAACGAAACCAATTAAGTTAACCAGCATGATAAAGCATGTGCTACCAATACAAACCAACAGTGAAAGCCTATTCTCAATATTACACTCATCGATCTTTCTCGACCTTGAACCTTGACGGCGCACGTTTATGCTGTTTGTTCTACGGCGTTGATGTGTTCAGCACCACGGCCCTTGGCAAGATGCCGACCCCCCCCCCCCCCAAAAAAAAAAACAAGTTCAAGCAAAATTGCATTCATCGGCACGTGTCCGGCACAGTGCAGCTGTGATTGGCACCGACATAACTTGTCCGTGGATTGGTCCATCATGTAACAGAGCAGTAGCCGGAGATGACCAGTGTGGCAAAGCTCCTGCTGACGTCGCTGGACCCACGGGTGTTGATTTCTGGGTTTTTTGGTGGAAGGGAATACATAAAGGCAATGGGCAGGCCCAAATGGATTGGGGGCACACTTCATAGGGGTCCCATGTTAAAAGTTGAAAGCATTGGAGGTAAAGCCAGCACTGAGGAGGCACATGCCCCCTCAAAAGTATATATAACAACACACCTGGCTGGACCTGTAGCGTGTCGGCAGGTTTAACAGTCGACCCCGCGGTTATTGGCGTGGCTCCGGACGAAGGCTGCACGGACGATGGTGTATCCGTGGTCCATGCTGTCGTGCACCCTGCCACGACCGGCTAGCACCACGTGACCGTTAACTCCGATCTACATCCGGATCGCCGTGCCAATAGCATGTCGTCGAGTCCCTGTACTGAAATTCGTGGACTAAAACACACTTTTGGGATGATATGTGCTGCGCTTTACTGCGAAACCGTCCCGTTCCGTCCCGTTCCGTCCCGTTCTGCGTGATTTTGTCGGTCCGGAGCAGAGGCCGGGATGCCTTCCACTTAATCCTCCCGTGACTGTGAGCCTGCCGCACGCTCGTGCGGCATCGTCCCACTCGGGACTGACACGAGAACACCGCTGACAATGAACACCGCAGACGACCCTGCTATCAGCAGCGTTCCGCTCACCTGTCAGCTCTCCGTTCAGGACGAAGTCGAGGAACTCCTGGAACGTGGGCACGCCGTGTCGGCGTCGCACGTCCGCCCGGTACTCCGCCACCTGCCTGTTGTAGGTCGCCATGATCTCCTGTTTTCGCCACCGCTCCTTCCTGTGTGCGCAGGCAATGGCTTTGGCATGGGGGCAAGTGCGGCCGCAACCGTCAACGACAACCGTCAACGACAACCGTCAACGACAACCGTCAACGACAACCGTCAACGACAACCGTCAACGACAACCGTCAACGACAACCGTCAACGACAACCGTCAACAAACAACGACAACCGTCAACGACAACCGTCAACGACAACCGTCAACGACAACCGTCAACGACAACCGTCAACGACAACCGTCAACGACAACCGTCAACGACAACCGTCAACGACAACCGTCAACGACAACCGTCAACGACAACCGTCAACGACAACCGTCAACGACAACCGTCAACGACAACCGTCAACGACAACCGTCAACGACAACCGTCAACGACAACCGTCAACGACAACCGTCAACGACAACCGTCAACGACAACCGTCAACGACAGCGAATGTGAGTGCCGGACAAGCGGGTGAAATAAAATCATGCACTCGCGGAGTGGCGATGTCCACCATGCTTCGTTGAATTAGACAATTCCATGCTGGTCGAGAGTCCAATTCAATAGCTAAGCCATAGTCGGCAACACTGGCCAACGTTTGTTCGGGAAGCAAGAGTAAATGTATGTGCTACAGCTTCGATTATACGCGATGTCATTGCGATTGCGTTAAAGGTTGACAAAAAATGGTGAGGACGAGTCAAAGCCATCATTGTTTCGTGATGCAGAACGGCGCCAGCATTTTGATGCTGGCACAACAGAACGGCTGAAGCGCATCAACAAGCTCTACCGCTGCCTTGGGTCTCTCGCCGGCAGCGACATCGCGAGAACAACTCATGTGACACTGTCAGGCAGCGATTCCAAATGCGCATGGGCGCCAAATGACCGAGTAGTCGGCGCGCCCTTAAGCCGAAATAATCAATCAATCGATTCCAAATGCGCAGCGTGCCGGGCGTACTCGACCAGCTCGTTGGCCTTCTTCCTGATGAACAACTCCTCGTGCCAGGCGAAAATGGCGCCGCGCAGACGCTTCAGGCTGTGATGCTTCGCCGTCTTCACTTTGTCCTCGTACGCGGAAATGATCCGCTCGAGCGGGTGCCGGACGAACATGAATTTGAAGTACTGTCGCCGGGCTGCCGCCAGTTCGCCCGGCGTCTGTAAACACGAGCGCAGGCAGTCAACGTCAGGTGGACACATGCAGCTCTGACAATGTCGACCCGTGCACGGTATGGCCGGTCGCCTCATTGGAATTGTCGCCCGAAGACATCGCCATCAACAAAAGTGGTGAGCATGTCAAACGTATGTCAACAATATTCGGATGGTGGTCGCATATTGAGTGGTTGGCTTTTTATGTTGGTTGGTCAAACTATGCAATAAGCTGGTGAGGCATAGAGCTTCTTGCCCCTCCCCTTGGTTTATCGTAAAAAGCGCCGAGACCACTGCTGCAAGCAAGCTGAAATGTCGGGTACCTTTCGGTGAGCAAATAGGTTGGATGAAAAAGCGAATCCAAAGTCGACTTGGTACCCATTAATATGGCGTCATAGAGCTATTTATACTTGGTAACATTTCGCCACTAAAGGCCCGATTCATGGAAGATTAAAATGAAAAATGTGAAAAATGCATGTGATTGAGGGCACGTTCAGATATGATTTTCATGTCCTCAGGTGTGGTAAGTAAATCTGATCCACCCATGACCGGATTCAAGGTCATGTTAGGTCAAGTGTCCATAGGCTATGCATACGTGATTTTCTTGCGTATGGTATGTGCACTCACGATAACAAAACGGTTATTTGTTGATCCTACGACTATCAGTGACCCAAAGCGTAACCAAGCACCTGCACCTCGAGGCTATGGGCGACCTGGGCTGTTCTAAACGTTCTGAGTATAAAATTCCCCGTTTACTTCCCTGGGCTAAAATTGGCGCTTAATTATCACAATGAAAATGTCGTAGCACTCACTCTGCAAACGTTCAGTGACTTCACATGATTTAATTTAGCATTGACCTAAGTTGACCACATGCATGTCGAATGTGCACATGCCAGTTCTTGCCCCTACTATGTCATGGAATTCACTAATAGATTCACTAATAATGCATTAATAGAAACTGTTTGAGACACTTTTAGAGATTCTAGAGCCATGCGAAGTTCCTGGAATAGGCAAACTCTTCTTTAGGTGATGCGACCCGTGACGTCATCGGTGACTTAGAGGTCAACAAAATTGCATTCGACAGGATCACGATGGTTGGTACATAAAACCTTTACACTTGGTTTATTTCAGTCTCTTCATTGGCGCTAATGAGTTGTCCCCCCCCAATTAACTAGTGTATAAGAACATACGCCAGCGACTACCGTGCTCAGAGCAGATTTCACTCCAATGGCAGCTCAGTGGCTACGCTACGCATGTTGATCGTATGCAGGTAAATATATTCCACTAGATTTGATGAGATATGGGAAAACATGCTGTATTCACAATACCGTGAGTAACTTGGAATCAACTTAGCTGCCCACCCCTGTCGGGCTTTTGTAGATATCTTTTGAATAGTATATTCGTATGCAAAATTCGACCAACCTTTTAATGAAATTTTGAGGGTGACCGCCGGGATCAGATTACTGTCTTTGACGTCGTTAATAACGCATATCTGCACCACAGACAGCGACTGTATTGCACACGTGCAGACCCTTGCCTTTCGCTCGCGCACCTGTGGACTCTCCATTCTTGACCCGGACCTGATTGGAGCACTTAGCCACCCGCGACAAGCTGTGGGGAAGGAGAATCTAGTCTTGCCACCCGCGTGTGGTTATGCTCGAGATCAGTTACTCGGTCGCTACAAGTCAAATATAACCAGAAAGGCGAGAATATCACCAGAAAGGCGAGAATTTCACGAATGTTGTACACCAGCTGCCCGACTCAGGCTATTACACAGGAGTGTGCGGCGGGTGGGTCGAACTAAGATATCATCCTTCAACGGAAAATATATAAATTACGATAGACAAAGCCTTCCTAACTCAATAAACAGCCAATAACCCGACACCAAAGGGCGCTGGACGGATGTAGTCAGGCCGCAGGTAATGGTCACTCGAGAGGCAGGCACAGGATCTGACATCGTACCGGTGTAGGACGATGGTGGCGCTAATGCGGTCACTGTAGGCGGCGTGGGCGGTGTGCCGCTCCTCTTCCCTTCATGTGAACGTGGAAAATATTGGCACATACACTTGGAGAAATAATACGAGTACTTACAAGTGCTTACGGGCGTTGGTAAAATGAGCAGGTCTCATTCAGAATGAATAGGCTGGGCCCAGAATATTCCACGGAAACGCCACTAGCCCGTCCAGGGCGTCACGGGCTGGGTCGGGTCTGGTCGGGTCGGTTCGGGCCATTCGTCATCTCCGTCACGTAGAGTATAGCACAGATCGATGAGGAGACGAGACGGATCACCGCCTGGTTACAATTGGCTCGAGTCGTCATTGTGATATGACCTGCAACCTCCGAACCTGGTAGTTCATATCGGGATACCACGAGCAATCATCTGAATGTGCGTCCTGCAATTGTCTCCCTGCTAGCGATGGTGGCTCAAACGCATCCGCCGGAAACCAACACTGAGAATGTCGCTCGCTACCGGTCGCGCGCTGGCAAGCGGTGCCGCCGCTCAGCAACGCAGATTCCCGCACTGCATTTGGCGCGCCCGAGTCGGTGCCAATGCCGGCGATTGGCCCTGGCGGGAGGCGGGGCACAGTTGCGTCGCCATGGTCACGCGCACCGAGGTCGCGGCTCGTCAACACGGATCCGGAGCACGGCCCAAAAAGTCGCCGGCCGGCGGTCCCCCTAGTCGACACAGGGCGGCCGAGCCGGTCGCCGGCCGGCGGTCCCCCTAGTCGACACAGGGCGGCCGAGCCGGTCGCCGGCCGGCGGTCCCCCTAGTCGACACAGGGCGGCCGAGCCGGTCGCCGGCCGGCGGTCCCCCTAGTCGACACAGGGCGGCCGAGCCGGTCGTCGGCCGGCGGTCCCCCTAGTCGACACAGGGCGGCCGAGCCGGTCGCCGGCCGGCGGTCCCCCTAGTCGACACAGGGCGGCCGAGCCGGTCGCCGGCCGGCGGTCCCCCTAGTCGACACAGGGTGGCCGAGCCGGTGGCAAGGTCGCCCGGTGTCCAGTTTCACCGCTGGCCGGTGTAACGGACACGGTCGCACGGACGGGTGGCGATCAGGCGGCCGCTGCAGGCATCGGCAGATCTGATTGATGATCAGTATTTGGTAAGCCCGATGGCAGATTCAGTGCCAGCCACAGTCCTTTCAACAGCAGTCCTAGACGGCGGCACAAGGAACTAAGCCAAACCACCACGGGAAGAATTTCATTGAGGTGAATAACGAATTGCGCAAGAACTGACTAATCAGATGCAAGTGACATGAGTCCATAAGCTAAGGTTCTGAGATGCTTACTGCCAGGATTAAAGCAGTGGTCAGCTGGTCATTAGCTCGCTAGCCAATCATATGCAAGCTATGGTCTGGCTGGAATTTTATTCGTGGGTAATTTCGGTACGGGGGCCCACGTTCGGGAAGTGGTATCATATTCTTTGTTTCCCTTCACTTTTTTTTTGTTTTACTTTCCACCATTTGATGTACCCGTCCTTGGCATTTGATGTGCTTTCAATTGCATTCCTTTACAATTGTCTTCTGGTATTTCTGAGTTTCCATGCCACATCATTTTCTGGTAGACGCGCACTATCGGGAGAATTCTGACAGGCTTTTTAAATGCAAACTTTTAAGCACCCAGCATGAAGTAGATAGCTGGTTTATCGATGCTTGGCGTCAAGGAGCATTGTCATTGAAAATACTACGGTTCTTTATTTCAGTACAATAGGTTAACATGCCGCCCCGGTAGCTCGGTTGGTTAGAGCGCCGGCCTGCACTCGTCTCCCCCGTCCTGGCAAGACAGGGTTCGAGTCGCTTCGCGCGCTCGCATTTAGCCCCCAGCTGGGAGGGTCAGTTGGCAGCTGGCCCGATAAGGCTGGGGACGAACTACCGGGCGGCCGTATCGGTGCATTGGCGGCACGTTAAACTTTCGGTCAAAATTCGGCTGTTGAACTGGAATTTATGGATCGGATGGTGGGGCCAGGGTTCACGCAACAAGCTCTGCGTAGCAATAGGACCATGGTTTATAAAGCCACCCCAGCAAGAACTCAGATTAAATTTATTTTATGTTTTATTTAAAAAAAGGAAAAAAGCATTCCAGTGGCGGTCACCACGTCACTAACCACGCTGGCGTACTAGGAAGCATTATCTCCTCAGAGTTAAGGTAATGTGCACAATAAGCAATCCTTCTGAACGTTCGTTCGGGTGTAGTTAAAAATGTATTGTTAAAAATGCAATGATTATCGGATGACCAATAATAAAACCGTACTACTGAGAGTAAGTGGGGTTTATGCCGATCTTCGGGATTTCACCTGTACAACACACAAGTAAAAAATGGACAAATAAAGAAAACGATATTAGTGCATATCTGTGAAAACGGCATCACCATTTTCCAGATTATGTCAGATGCAGTCACATTATGTCATCTGAATGCAGTCACATTATGTCACATCGAAATATTCCAGCACGTAAAGACACGTCAGCTACGATTGAATTGAAGAAAAAAGGTGAATGTTCATCGTGACGAATAGTGACTGAATCCACCACACTGCCGTCTGGCATTTGGGCCTTGCACTAGACCATGCACCCGGCCTTGTGCACGGCGCATGCGCTTCACACACCGCTAAGATCGTGACTTTGTTATCATCGGTAATTGGAAAGTGTTGCGCCACCGGTGTCCGACCCGCTCTGATCCGCACGACGTGCGATCTCCAGGCTATCGTGCTGATCGGACCGTTAGGCGGGACGGCCTGCACTGCTGACAGTTGCGGCTGCGCTGCAGGCAGGAGAAAGTCACCACGGTGTGAGGCTTGGTCGATTTTTAACGCAGGAAATGAGTCGCATGGTCAGAACGATTGACAACAACAAAAAACAGGTATGCCCGTTATATGAACTGCCCTGATGTGTATTCATATAAATGAGGCATGTGGTCCAGGAATTTGAACGGGGTGACACTCGTCTGGATGGGTGCCACGAAATGGGAATTTCAACAGAGGGGATTGGAGGAGTGCACACGAGTGTCCCTTGAAGGGCGTCTATTCTTCTCAGAAGGTCACCTTCGACTGAACAATTCAAGCGAGTGGTTCACTGGAATGTCCATGGACAGGCTTGTTTTTCACTGAGAGTGACGCTGTTTTTTTTCATCGGGATGAAATACGCCTCCTTTGGTCTGTCCCTGCATGGGATAATCTTGCTGCAGCTAATTCAAGACGTTCCAGTTGGTGTATCATCCATGACAGGATATGGATGATCGGCGATCAGAAAAGGCAGCTACCAGCAGCCCCGAAACAGTCGTGTCATTGTTTCCGCAATTGGTTTGGGCGAGGAGGATAATCGAACGGCAAGTTGTCAGCTAATTAAACAAGCGTAAGCAAGTAGCATCTAAATTTTGCACGCGTATCCATCACTCTAACCACTCGCCAGGGGTCACCAGTAGGGTCATCACAATCTAATAGGGACCCTCATGGTCGGTAGATCTGAAGGCCCGGATCTGATCATGCCGGTAGGCTCTTCCCGAACTTATTCCTCCATCGCACCACGCATAGTGAAGGCCGGAAGGGGAGGAAGCAAGCCGGACACTTTTGCTTTCTGGAACAGCAAACATGGAAAACATGCTGGGAAAGTGTATGGCTGCTCCTCCGTGGGTATGAGCAAAGCTCGTGTCGGCTGCTGCCAGACATTTTACCGCTTGCCGGTCACACGCGATATCAGTCTTCAAAGTCAGATATTATGGTCCAGATATCATCAATATCAAAATGTACGTGGCAACCCCAATAACAACAGCAGTATCCATATCTGCAATGATATTCACGCCAAACGCATGGCGAATGACAAGTGCAATATCACGAATACATAACGCAGCTGCAATGCATTTGGTCGAGCATGGTCTAGTCGTGTCAATGTTTCCCAAGACGACCGAATGTGGCATATTTATCCCTTGCTCGGCATAGCTCATATTTAGAGGTGATTCTCCCCAAGCGGTTTTCCTGCGACCACCACAAAGCGGCACAAGGCAGCGCACCGCTTATAGCATGACCAACCAGTACGCCTTCGCCGACTTAGACGTTAAAAGAAATGGTCGTCGGGTATGCTACTCAGCTATTACCGTGTGTCCGAGGCACGCATGGTGCATTCTTTATGGTAGTTTGTGTCCGCGTTACTGTAGTTATTGTGCCCAGTTGGTTGATATGTCATGCATTAGATAGCAGACAACTCTCGTTGACTGGTGACTTTCGCAAGGTCAAGCCATGTCACTGACTTCAACTGACCTCCAATGTCGCTATTAACAAAGCATGTGCTATTCCACGGGCTGGAATTCAAAGTCCGCATCCATGTTTATCTTTTGGTACTCCAAAGACATCTCGCAGACGATCGCAAGCCATTGTGCATCGCCCTTCATGTGAGTTGTGAAGGTCTGACCTTACCTGACCTGACCCGCTGTTCATGCAGGTTTCGACATCAAGTGAGGCGCGGAAACTAGCGAACATTTTTTTTGTCAAGATCTTGCGGAAAGGGGAGGCGTAATCTGGTCCCAGTCACCTCCATATCGCCCTCTCATCAGCTAGGTATTTCGATTTGCGGATATCAGTCCTAATGAGCGTATTCCCTTCCATGGCAGGCAATTATTTCACAATTCCGCAACGGAAGTCATCTTGCTTACGTTTCATGTCATATCTACTTGTCATACCGGGCCGAAAATGCATGCAAGTTAGATATGGATATAAATATAGTCCCATCCATCAGTTCACTTCATCTTCTGCTATTGTTTACCACTGACCTTGGGCTGGAGAATTTTAGCGTTGGCGTGCGGGCTCTCCATGCCGCCGGTGTATACAGGCACTCCGTGGCCAGCCAGCTTCAGCAGAGTCCCCAGCAGAGAGGTGGACGCCACCTTGTTCACCAGGCACACCAGCGCCTCCAGGGACGGAACCACGCTGTAGTGAGACGGCTTCAGCGTCTCCAGCAGCGAGTCTGTGGATTGTGACCAGCTCTGTGACACAAGCTGGTGTCGCCGACGCAATGGATGTGTGCACCGACTGGCGAGGCGACTTCAGCGTGTCCGTCGGCGGGTCTGCACCGATGGGAGAGATGTTGAATCGCAGTGATTGGCGGCGGTGACGGCCTGAGTTTGTGACCGTGCGTCCGGCTTAGGCCACTGTTGGCGGCCGGTCAGTGGCGAGCCGACCCACCAGTCCCCGCCGCCCGCCCACACTTTCGTCCTGGTTTGTATCGATGTGTAACCATTGACCATGGCACCAGCGACCGCGCCGTACCCGCCCCTTCTCTAGGCTTCGTGCCTACTCCAAGGCGAACACGGCGTCACGTGATGTGATTCGGAACGGGTGGGCCGTCAGCCGTGCCGCACTAGGCGGACGGTGAGTCAGTCATCTGTGCTGCAGTAAATGGGCGGCGAGTCCGTCACCCGTGTCGCAACTAAACGGAGGCGAGTCCGTCACCTGTGTCGGACTAAGCGGACGGTGAGTCCGTCAACTGTGTCGGACTAAGCGGACGGTGAGTCCGTCACCTGTGTCGGACTAAGCGGACGGCGAGTCCGTCACCTGTGTCGGACTAAGCGGACGGTGAGTCCGTCACCTGTGTCGGACTAAGCGGACGGTGAGTCCGTCACCTGTGTCGGACTAAGCGGACGGTGAGTCCGTCACCTGTGTCGGACTAAACGGACGGTGAGTCCGTCACCTGTGTCGGACTAAACGGACGGTGAGTCCGTCACCTGTGTCGCACTAAACGGACGGTGAGTCCGTCACCTGTGTTGGACTAAGCGGACGGTGAGTCCGTCACCTGTTTCGGACTAAGCGGACGGTGAGTCCGTCACCTGTGTCGGACTAAGCGGACGGTGAGTCCGTCACCTGTGTCGGACTAAGCGGACGGTGAGTCCGTCAACTGTGTCGGACTAAGCGGACGGTGAGTCCGTCACCTGTGTCGGACTAAGCGGACGGTGAGTCCGTCACCCGTGTCGCAACTAAACGGAGGCGAGTCCGTCACCTGTGTCGGACTAAGCGGACGGTGAGTCCGTCAACTGTGTCGGACTAAGCGGACGGTGAGTCCGCCACCTGTGTCGGACTAAGCAGACGGTGAGTCCGTCACCTGTGTCGGACTAAGCGGACGGTGAGTCCGTCACCTGTGTCGGACTAAGCGGACGGTGAGTCCGTCACCTGTGTCGGACTAAGCGGACGGTGAGTCCGTCACCTGTGTCGGACTAAACGGACGGTGAGTCCGTCACCTGTGTCGGACTAAGCGGACGGTGAGTCCGTCACCTGTGTCGGACTAAGCGGACGGTGAGTCCGTCACCTGTGTCGGACTAAGCGGACGGTGAGTCCGTCACCTGTGTCGGACTAAGCGGACGGTGAGTCCGTCACCTGTGTCGGACTAAGCGGACGGTGAGTCCGTCACCTGTGTCGGACTAAGCGGACGGTGAGTCCGTCACCTGTGTCGGACTAAGCGGACGGTGAGTCCGTCACCTGTGTCGGACTAAGCGGACGGTGAGTCCGTCACCTGTTTCGGACTAAGCGGACGGTGAGTCCGTCACCTGTTTCGGACTAAGCGGACGGTGAGTCCGTCATCTGTGTCGGACTAAGCGGACGGTGAGTCTGTCACCTGTGTCGGACTAAGCGGACGGTGAGTCCGTCACCTGTGTCGGACTAAGCGGACGGTGAGTCCGTCACCTGTGTCGGACTAAACGGACGGTCAGACCGTCACCTGTGTCGGACTAAGCGGACGGTGAGTCCGTCAGCCGTGCCGCACTAGGCGGACGGTGAGTCCGTCACCTGTGTCGGACTAAGCGGACGGTGAGTCCGTCACCTGTGTCGGACTAAGCGGACGGTGAGTCCGTCACCTGTGTCGGACTAAACGGACGGTGAGTCCGTCACCTGTGTCGCACTAAACGGACGGTGAGTCCGTCACCTGTGTTGCAGTAAACGGGGGCGAGTCCTTCACATGTGCCGCACTAAACGGGGGAGGGCGGTCCGTCACCTATTTCGCACCAAACGGTGGGTGAGTCCGTCACCTGCGCCACACTAAACGTCGGGCGAGTCCGTCACCTGTGCTGCAGTAACGTGGGCGAGTCTATCACCTGTGCTGCAGTAACGGGGAGCGAGTCCGTCATCTGTGCTGCATTAACGGGGCGAGTCCGTCACCTGTGCTGGGGCAGGCCGGTAGGCCGTCTTTCACCTGTGCTGCAGTAACGGGGGCGAGTCTATCACCTGTGCTGCAGTAACGGGGGCGAGTCCGTCACTTGTGCTGCAGCAAATGGGGGGGGGGCGAGTCTGTTACCTGTGCCGCACAAAACTGGTGGCTCGAGTCGGTCACCTGTGCTGCAGTTTCCAGGGAATGCTACAGACACCATGTTCCATGGCTGGACAGGCGTGGGAGGTTGTTCTATCCCTGTACGAATCTTGACAGACAGCATGGGCGTAGGAGCAGGGGCGGGGCACTGATTAACGTCTCAGCTTCTTGGAAACTCGAACAGCTTACCATAAGAGTGTTCAGTAAGAAACGCAACTTATCCCCCCGCTGTTTTCGTGAGGTTGTAACCTATTCGATTCGTCTCAATCAAGAACAGCGCAAATAGAATTCAAGGTGATCCTATATGGCCGATAGCGGCGGTTTGGTGTGTTCATTGTTCATTGTTATCCGTTGATTTTCGTATTGAATACCAACTTGTTTAAACACAATTTGTTATCAAACATTTGATTTAATAGCATCTTACAAGAAAGGTTTATGTACATAGGATTTACATTTTGCAAAGTAATGGAGTAGAACATGGTACGCATGCGGATTAACTGTAACGTTCTCAAAAGTAACATCCAAGCAATTCCATTCGGTTATAGGTCGTTCTTTATATCGTGAAATAGTTCACAAACTCGCATAACACCTGTGGTGGGATTTCCCACAACTGCGACATAGTTGCGGCACGATCATGCATATTTCAAACAACACCACTAACGCGGCACCACACGCGGACATTACCACCACGACAGCCACCGTTTGGGGTGGGGGTGGGGGTGGGGTGTGACAGTCCGCCCAGTCATGACGTTATGTGTTCTGCCATCAGGTAGACCGCATCTAGTCCAGTGTCATCATGGCGTGGCCGCATCATGAGGCGTTCGTGGCGGGCCGCGGCCGACAGCGCCGAATGCCGCCGCGTTTCCAAACAGAGCTGCCGTCACTGTGGACGTGGAGAGGAGGCGGCGGCGGCGGCGGCGGCGGCGGCGGCGGCGGCGGCGGCGGCGGCGGCGGCGGCGGCGGCGGCGGCGGCGGCGGCGGCGGCGGCGGGGCGGCGGCGGCGGCGGCGGCGGCGGCGGCGGCGGCGGCGGCGGCGGCGGCGGCGGCGGCGGCGGAGGGGTGATCGGTCGCCGCGCAGCCACGTCAGGGAGCGCGCCGCTTTCGCCGCCCCAGTTGGCGCCCGGATCCGGACGAACCGGACTGGACTCGCCGATCAACCCTTCTCCTGAAGCCGTCGTCCATGGTCGGCAGGTTGCAGCGGCAGGCAGAGGGAGAGAGGGAGGAGGGGCTGAGCCGGGAGAAGCGCACAGACTGTCAGGGAGAGAGGGAGGAGGGGCTGAGCCGGGAGAAGCGCACAGACTGTCTGTCTTGAGGGGAGAGAGAGAGAGGGGGTGGAGAGAGATAGGGAGATTGAGAGGGAGAGGGGGAGAGAGAGGAAAAAAAGAGAGGAGAGAGGGGCTAGATAGATACGAGAGAACACAAAATGATGACAGGGACTGGTAAAGGCAGGGCAATGACAATGAACGTAAGGGTGTATGGGAAAACAAACAACATTACAAAATAGAGACGGACAAGATATATCCACAAAACACATCCTATGTGCCAATAGACGCACCTACAAAGGCATGTGACAGCAATGACTTGCCAGCACGAAAAGCGACGTAGCTAGAAACGCAGCCTCGTGAATGGCATCCAAGACGTGTGTCGTGAATGAAATACCACAGCCGCCCGGAAAACAGTGGCCCCCGCCCTTTGGCGCCGATTGTGCATTCCATTTAATTTACCATCGTTCTGCCGGCGCTTTTCGTCTCTGCAACATCGCTTCCACTTCTGCCTCGACCGCCTCCAAATTACGCCACCGAGCAGGCATTGGTTAGGCACCCGACACGTGGCAGCTCCAGTTACGGTCACACCATTGGCTGGGCACCCGACACGTGGCAGCTCCAGTTACGGTCACACCACTGGTTGGGCACTCCACACGTGGCAGCTCCAGTTACGGTCACACCATTGGTTGGGCACTCCACACGTGGCAGCTCCAGTTACGGTCACACCACTGGTTGGGCACTCGACACGTGGCAGCTCCAGTTACGGTCACACCACTGGTTGGGCACTCCACACGTGGCAGCTCCAGTTACGGTCACACCATTGGTTGGGCACTCTACACGTGGCACCCCAGGTTACGGTCACACCATTGGTTGGGCACTCTTCACGTGGCACCTCAGGTTACGGTCACACCATTGGTTGGGCACTCTACACGTGGCACCCCAGGTTACGGTCACACCATTGGTTGGGCACTCTTCACGTGGCACCTCAGGTTACGGTCACACCATTGGTTGGGCACCCTATACGTGGCACCTCCGATTACGGTAACACCATTGATTGGGAGCTCTACACGAGGCACCTTTGTTTACGGTCACACCATTGGATCGGCACCCTTCACGTGGCACCTCAGGTTACGGTCACATCATTGGTTGGGCACTCTACACGTTGCACCTCCGATGACGGTCACACCATTGGTTGGGCACTCTACACGTGGCATCTCCGATTACGGTCACACCAATGGCTGGGCACTCTACGCGTGGCACTCCGGATAAGGTCACACCATTGGTTGGGCACTCTACACGTGGCACCTCCGGTTGCGACGATGCCAATGATCTTTGGCTTCGTGGTGGGGCATACGGGCATAAATGAAATAGCCTTCAGCAATGCCGAGCCGATATTGCTCAGGTCATTGCAATGTTGCGAATGGATGGATTATTTGATGAACATCAGTGCATCCTCTACTTAAGATAGCAGCAGTACGCGTCGGACGCAACGGCAATGCGGACATCGGGGATCGCGGTGAAGTCTAAGAATGAAAACTGGTGTGTTCTTGATAATATTCAAGAACTCTGGAACACGCGTTTGCGTCAAGCGAACCCGAATGCTCACTAGTGTACCCGCGAAGAATTTGGTTACAATTTATGCGACTTTTTCTTCATAAAGTGTACTGATAAGCTCATTTCTTAAAGTTATCTTGCTGTCGGGTGTTTATTTCCTTGTCGCTTATGCAGATGAATTGCAAATATTGTTACCTTACAGTTTGTATTGTGGAACTATATTCTGGCCGGCCGCCGCCGGCGAACCGCCCGGACCCGAAATCAGCCTGTGAGCCTTGATGGGCCGCCAACGCCAAAGTGCCTGGCAGGTTTTCACATTCGACACGTTATGCAACGTGCCTGGCATGATTTCCGCCACCATTGTTGTTGAGGCGGACAGATCCCTCAATATGGTTTAAGTTTAACTCTACGCTCATGGGCGTTGCATGGAAAGAATTCATCTCCAGCCGCGAATGTCCCCTGCACAGTTTTGTCGTGGCGGACCCGATGTTGCTTCATATTAATAAAGGGCGGAAATGTATATATATATATATATATATATATATATATATATATATATATGTGTGTGTGTGTGTGTGTGCGTGGGCTTTGAGCGCGCCTCCCTCGCATCCTCCACATATCCTAACGAATAGATAGATCCCTAGCCCGTTTCGGTCATAGCTATTGCGGAAAATTCTGAGAGGGAGTCAAATTTGTATCCCCACCTTGCCAGTGCGCGTGTTATTAACTGGGGTACCCCTACTGATTACGACAAAACTTCATCCTGCCATGCACCATAACCCTACCAAAATATGCCTCCAACACATACGAGCCAGAAATCAATATGGGTGCCCAGCCACCGTCGTACATATGGGACGAACCGATGCTTCCGAATATCCCTGTGCAAATGTTGTTCCTGGACAGGCACCTTTGAGCCAAAGGTGATGGAGATGAAACGTTTCCGATATTCTACTATCATATGTATTAATGTAGCTTAATAGCCAATCCTTCAAATGAGAGGGCGAATGGGTGTAAAACATGCACCTTGTTATACAATTATATCGCTTCAAAGGCAGTTCCACGACTATCTATTACATTTTCATTGGCTTCACCTTCCAAATGAGACATATCAATGAAAACGAACTGAGTTATTCATTGCCAATTTCGTGGTTAATCTGTCCATATTATGTGGGGCCGGAAGAGCTGCGCCATCCGTTACTTTGAGCTGCATTTGGCATTCCACATGAGAATCTGCATGCAAAAAGGTGCTTCACCTGTGTTGCTATTGCTTTATATTGAGGCGGCTGTTTTATAAACTTGTTTTGCTGGTACATACAAGTTCTTCCTCAATGTTGGCTTTGCCCCCCCCCCACTACTAATTTCGATTTATAACTTTCTAACATGGGTCTCTATCGATGGAGTGTGCCCCCCCCCCACCTAAATTCATTGGGGCTTGTCCGTTACCTTTATGTATTATGCCCCCCCATGTTGAAAAATAAATATTATGTACCGAAGTTATGTGCCTAAATGGCATGCAAAATCTACCTATGCGAATATAGAATCTTCTACAATGATTACTGTATTCAAAACATCAACTTATTCCTGCAATTTCCTCTTAACGCTCTCGTGTATGTCTGTTTCTCAAATATCCCCATTGGTGGCGCTAAGGGTCCTCTGAACAGCAAATGTTCGCGCTTGACGCATATCGGAATACAGCTTAGCTGAGTTGAGCCGCCTTGTGGGCGATTTTCCACCGACTGCATGTACATACTTGAGCCCCCACAGACCCTGTCTTCGGTACAACAAACGGAGCTCGCGCGAGACGTACCGACCTTGACTGAGCATTGCCGTGTCTCATACGGTCCCGACTGAAAGAAGTGCAATGCATTCGTTAACCAGACAAAGGGGACAAGAAAATGAGTCAGTCCTGGAAAACTAACAATGGCAGAAAAAGAATAGGTGTCTGGCTGTATCTCGCGTTCCGGTCACGCGTCATCACCACGAGCTAGCGCGGTGGAGGTGGCTCGGGCTGATGAGAGCCCGGCTGGCGGTCGTGTCACGAGTCACCAGCACGAGCCAGCGCGGTGGAGGTGGCTCGGGCTGATGAGAGCCCGGCTGGCGGTCGTGTCACGAGTCACCAGCACGAGCCAGCGCGGTGGAGGTGGCCAGGGCTGATGAGAGCCCGGCTGGCGGTCGTGTCACGAGTCACCAGCACGAGCCAGCTCGGTGGAGGTGGCTCGGGCTGATGAGAGCCCGGCTGGCGGTCGGGTCACGAGTCACCAGCACGAGCCAGCTCGGTGGAGGTGGCTCGGGCTGATGAGAGCCCGGCTGGCGGTCGGGTCACGAGTCACCAGCACGAGCCAGCTCGGTGGAGGTGGCTCGGGCTGATGAGAGCCCGGCTGGCGGTCGTGTCACGAGTCACCAGCACGAGCCAGCTCGGTGGAGGTGGCTCGGGCTGATGAGAGCCCGGCTGGCGGTCGTGTCACGAGTCACCAGCACGAGCCAGCTCGGTGGAGGTGGCCAGGGCTGATGAGAGCCCGGCTGGCGGTCGGGTCACGAGTCACCAGCACGAGCCAGCTCGGTGGAGGTAGCTCGGGCTGATGAGAGCCCGGCTGGCGGTCGGGTCACGAGTCACCAGCACGAGCCAGCGCGGTGGAGGTGACCAGGGCTGATGAGAGCCCGGCTGGCGGTCGGGTCACGAGTCACCAGCACGAGCCAGCTCGGTGGAGGTGGCTCGGGCTGATGAGAGCCCGGCTGGCGGTCGGGTCACGTGTGACCAGCACGAGCCAGCCCGGTGGAGGTGACTAGGGCTGATGAGAGCCCGGCTGGCGGTCGGGTCACGAGTCACCACCACGAGCCAGCTCGGTGGAGGTGGCTCGGGCTGATGAGAGCCCGGCTGGCGGTCGGGTCACGAGTCACCAGCACGAGCCAGCTCGGTGGAGGTGACCAGGGCTGATGAGAGCCCGGCTGGCGGTCGGGTCACGAGTCACCACCACGAGCCAGCCCGGTGGAGGTGACCGGGGCTGATGAGAGCCCGGCTGCCTGTCGGGTCACGAGTCACCAGCACGAGCCAGCGCGGTGGAGGTGACTCGGGCTGATGAGAGCCCGGCTGCCTGTCGGGTCACGAGTCACCAGTACGAGCCAGCTCGGTGGAGGTGGCTCGGGCTGATGAGACCCGGCTGGCGGTCGGGTCACGAGTCACCAGCACGAGCCAGCGCGGTGGAGGTGACCAGGGCCGATGAGAGCCCGGCTGGCAGTCGGGTCACGAGTCACCAGTACGAGCCAGCCCGGTGGAGGTAGCTCGGGCTGATGAGAGCCCGGCTGGCGGTCGTGTCACGAGTCACCAGCACGAGCCAGCGCGGTGGAGGTGACTAGGGCTGATGAGAGCCCGGCTGGCGGTCGGGTCACGTGTGACCAGTACGAGCCAGCGCGGTGGAGGTGACCAGGGCTGACGACACGGCCGCCCCGCTGCCGGTCGGGTCACGCATGGTCGAGTCGCAGCCAGAACTACCCGCTCCCTTCACGCGTGGTCGCCGACGTAACGTGTGACCACCGATCGGGAGATTCGCCGCTGCGCCAGTCGTAGATCCGACGTAGCCTGTGCGGCTGCTCATCCCGGGCACCAAGGTCGGCGTCGCGATTGTCATCTGGGGTTAACATCCGCGCAATGTTCGCAGCACCGCCATGATAATAATTGACCAGGCGATACGGTGGAGGAGTTGCAGGATGGTACGACGTTCGAAAACGAGTATAACTCCAATTCAAGAGTTTGGACGTTGAAAGGCCAGGCAGGTATACTATTCAAACATATGCTGGTCGTGATGTCCAACCATGCAGAAAAGAAAAATAATAATATTGCATTTACACCTCCTAGACATATATATATATATATATATATATATATATATATATATATATATATATATATATATTGATGCCTTCTTAGTATCTTGGCTGTGGACAATGTCTGGCTTGCCGTGATGGCAACTTGATGGAAGCAAAGCCCAACCAGGCGCTCCCCACCACACTATGCGAAGTACACATTCCTCCATATATAGCGATAACTTATCCGCATGGTAGTTGAAGGAAAAGAACGCACTTTTAAGATATCCACCCCTCCATGATGGCTTTTCGAAGTGGAGTTGGCGAACCCAGCAACTATCTGACTTAAATTTTGCATCAAATGGCCTAGGGTTATTTTATAGTCATCGTGATGATGGGAGAAGACAGGAGTTGTCCGCATCCTCTAACCTTCCTACTGCTAACTAAGCCTGTATGATACGTATTAGGAAGCCAGCATATAGTCAATTGTGGAGGTACGATTCGTGTTACCTATGGATGCACATATGTCCGACAATAACAGCCCGTATCGTCGGGCTGTTGGGTCACGTCCGTGGGACACCACCGCCTGCACCACCTTCCCCACCACCTTCCCCACCTGCATGGCCGGCACTCGAGTCGTTCCTGGTGGTCTGGCGCCCCGGTCCGTCCAGTCCAGCCGCGTACCGTCGGCACGCGCTCTCCAGGGTGGCTCTCCTGCGGTCGTACACCCGCTGCCTGTCCAGCAGCCAGCGGTCGGTGGGGGTCACCAGCTGGCCGGCGTCGGCCGGCTGCAGCTGCCGGTCCCAGTGGTGGAACACGTTTGTCGGCTCGTGCCCGCGCGCGCGCCTGCCGGCCGACGCGGAGCCGTCGGCCATCGGCGGCGTCTCCAGGGTGTCGGCGGCCCGTCGAGCGGTCGCCGCCGGCGCAGCGGAAGCGGCCGCGGTCGCGTGCGGCGCCGAGGAGGCGCGTCCGAAGAGGCCCCGGGCGGCTGCGCGGTGCGGCGGCGGCGGCGGCGGCGGCGGCGGCGGCGGCGTGGTCGGCGCCGCGTGGACAGCGGTGGACGTGCCGGCGGCGCTGCTGTAGGCGCTGCTGTAGGCGCCGCCCGCCTGACGGCGCAGCAGCACGGAGGTCAGCGCCAGCGTCGCCAGCGCGCCGATAAACTTCAGGTTCCGACGGCAACGCATCGGCGCGAGAGTCGGCGTCTCCCGCAGTCGCAGCCTCATGGTGGTAGCCGCCGTGCGTTGACAGTAAGCTCCTAGCGGGTGTCAGCTCAGCTTTCCGCCATGAGTTGACGGCCGGCGCAGCTCCTAGCGGGGTCAGCTCGGCTCTCCGCCATGGGCTGACGGTCGGGCGCAGCTCCTGACGGGGGTCAGCTCGGCTCTCCGCCAAGACATTTGCGAGAGGGCACGGCCATTCTTGTCTTGCGTTTCCTTGTCGTCTGGTCCTCGATGCTCGAGATCTGAGAGGCCAACACACATCTGACACTGTGTTCGGCTGACCTCGCCAACTCGTGCGCATTCACGACGTGTTCGCAGGCTCAGCTTGATCACCGGTATGAACCCGTCAGACCTGTCAGGCCTGACAAACCCGTCAAACCCGTCACACCGTCGCGTCTCTCCGACCTTCCCGGCTCCCAGCACCCGCACCAAAAACCCGCCAAACCTCAGGGACCACGTAGCACTGGGCGACAATGAGTCTGGCGTCCGACCGCTGACCGGACCTGGCAATGGACACACAGCGCTCTGTCTGTTGGCACCACTGGTCCGCCTTGCTGCCGACTCGTCACCCTTGTCCACTCTCTCTCACTGGCCGCGAGCACCGACCGCAACCAGTTGTACCGGGCGTGGCGCCACCGCTGCACGCGGGTTAGAGGCGGCCGCTCGATTGGCGCTGCTGGAGACCGGCGCCGCCGCTCCACCAGACGGCTCTGAGTGGCCCCGGGGCACGCCGCCACCACGGCAGACCGCTCCCGGCCGCCCCTCTCTGGAAACCGGCGAGGGTCTATACCGGCGTCGCCGCTCCACCAGACGGCTCTGAGTGGCTCCGGGACACTCCACCACCATGGGAGACCGCTCCCGGCCACATTTTTTAGACACCGGCGATTGTCTATACCGGCGTCGCCGCTCCACCAGACGGCTCTGAGTGGCTCCGGGACACTCCACCACCATGGGAGACCGCTCCCGGCCGCTCCTCTTCAGAACCAGGAGCTCGGTGGCTCATTGGTTGGAGCAGATGGTGCGAGACAGAAGCTTTCCGCGAGCGCTTTCCGGGTTAGAAAGCGCTCGACGGCTGAGACGCGACTCGAATCGTGACCTCTCAGCGTAGGTCGCTCTCAGGAGCGGCGCCAGTAGTTTTGTCCGGGGGTCGGGACAAACTAATATTGACGCACAAAGCCTTTTTCTTGCTGAATGCTACATTTCTGCTAAATGCAACAAACTCTGCAGTGATCTCCGGCCGCCTCGGTGCCGCGCGTCCGCGCCGCTCGACACGTGCGCCATGTACGACGCAATGTCGCCGGCATTGTCACCGGGCCACCGGAGGCCACGCCGGCCGTGAGGCGCACACCTGGGGGGCGTCTTACAATCACTATCTTTGGGATGCGATCTTTCACGGAAAATACAAGGCATCATGTTAACTACGAGTTACTACAACTACAAGGCATCATGTTAACTATCATGTTAACATAGTTAACATGTTAACTATGTTAACTCGTATGTCCGCTCGTAAATTGTGTCACATGCAGTGTGTCGCAGGAACAAAAGGCTCCGGTCCGCGACACACCGCGACACATCGCTCTACAATGGCCCACTGACGAGAACCTCAAGCAAACGGACCGCAGTGGCCAACGAGCAGTGCAGCAGCCCTGTCCCTGTCCTTAGATTGGAGATGCAGCAGCCCTGTCCAAGTCTTTAGCCTGGAGATGCAGCAGCCCTGTACCTGTCTTAAGATCGGAGATGCAGCAGCCCTGTCCAGGTATTTAGCCTGGAGATGCAGCAGCCCTGTTCAAGTCTTTAGACTGGAGATGCAGCAGCTCTGTCCAGGTCATTAGCCTGGAGATGCAGCAGCCCTGTCCTTGTCTTAAGATCGGAGATGCAGCAGCCCTGTCCAGGTCTTTAGCCTGGAGATGCAGCAGCCCTGTTCAAGTCTTTAGACTGGAGATGCAGCAGCTCTGTCCAGGTCATTAGCCTGGAGATGCAGCAGTCCTGTCCCCGTCTTAAGATTGGAGATGCAGCAGCCCTGTCCCTGTCTTAAGATCGGAGATGCAGCAGCCATGTCCAGGTCTTTAGACTGGAGATGCAGCAGTCCTGTCCCTGTCTTTAGATTTGAGGTGCAGCAGTCCTGTCCCTGTCTGCCGTAGTGTTCTGCCGCTCCAGACTGCCTTTGTGCAAATCCTATTTGTTTTTCATGGTTTGCTATATGTCATGTTGATCAGATACTACCTTCAGATACCATCAGATACTTTTACAAATCAAAAGTTATTTCATCTGTAATGGCCTTCTTTTTAATTATTTAAGCTATATCTCCAATCATCTCTCAGAAAGTGAAAGCTATTGAACTGATGAACTGTTCCCAGCATAAGGCATGCAAAGGCAGTGGGAAGCTCTTGTCCAGAGACGACCTTCTTGTTTTAAATGATGTCCACCCAAAAGTAATATTGGCTTGCGATATGTCCCTATATGGCAAAATAATGGAACTTTGGAAATAAAAACTTCCTTTCATTATAAAACAACTCCTCTCCTTCGATTAGCCACCTCGTGCTCCCAGAGCGAAGCAAGTGAGTTGACAGTAACAGTCACACGTGATCATTATTCAGTAACTTCCCTTTATGAGCTTAAATCAGGGGATCCCTGTGGCTCTTTTTACGCCTTAGATCAGTACGTTTTTATATCTTTGTGACTGGAATGGCGCACCAAAAATTGTACAGGCTCAGCGGCAGACATATCAAATTTAGTCAACAAATATACTGGGTTGTGAAGTGCTTTTTACTTCACTAGTTTCTTTATAGCTTGCAGTTCGCACCGTGGCAAAAAAAGCATGTACACAATTAGATGAAACTCCTGACATCACACACCAGATGCGAGATCCAACACCGACCACACTGATCGTTGATAATGTCATAACAATGAAATGTCACTTCGATATGCCATAATTTGCCTACACACACATTAATACTTGGAACTGCATGGCCCACTACTGAAGACAACCATAAAATAGCTAAGCTCACCTAAAATTTAACAATTAGTACCCACCAGGGTCCCACACAGCATCATGTAGCCCAACATAGCATTAACTAAATGAACCTAGCGAAACGCTTCCGAACTAACCAAGTAAATAGTCAGAGAATGTTCCGATTCATAGTGCATAGTCTATATTTTGGTCATTTTTATTTGTGGTCAACATCTTCCGGTTAATATGTCATTTTGGATGGAATGCTTAACAGGACATGGTGCCATAGGTGGAGGTTTCGCATAATTTTTGGTGTTGCCAACATATGAAAAATGGCATGGTGTCAACCTGCGAACGGAGAAAAGCATCGTTAAAATGTGGGGAGGTTGTGAAATCATAAACTCTCGCCGAGCCGTCCGCCAAGTCCACCTTCGCCAGGGCGGGCTCTTGAAAGCCCTCATACTTTCGATCTACATCAGCTAGAATAAAATGCAAAGCACAGCTTGAAAGCTATGTGATTGAACCACATTGTTGTTCGGTAGCGGCGTACATTCAATGTTGAAACCTAAAAATTATTAGTGTTGCATTGGCAGAGCCAAATGTATGGGTGCTCCCATTAACGACGAAGGTGCCACTCCAGGAACGACACCGATGTATGGGTGCTCCCATTAACGACGAAGGCCCCACTCCAGGAATGACACCGAAGAAGTGCTCGCGCATACTGCGCACAATTTTTATTTTTATTTTAAAGGTGCTTAGTGCCCTCTCGAACTTCAGGGAGTGCATTCGGTGGCCATTAGGAGGGAAATCAAAATATTGGTGTTGCCATGTAACACCAATATTTTGATTGGTGGTGCACCGTCCACTTCAAAAGTACACGAGCCTCGACGCCCGCATGGTGCCCAAGTGGCCTCAAATTCGACTGCCCATCAACCAACATCTTAAGGCGTCAATTAAAGTTATTTTTTGTTATAATCAGTCAGCAAGTACATGTTCAACACTTGCAATGCTCTTTTTTGTCCATTTTCACAAGCCTATCTACTGGCCAGTGTGCAAAATATGGTAGTGCAGTTGACCAGGGCCTCCTCTAAAGAATTTCCCCAGGTAGGATTTCTTGCTCATACCTAATCAGCCCAATATGACGCTATGCACAATAGCAGACGCGGTCGAAAAGCGGTGATTAACAAACACCGCGTAACTGAAGAGGAAAAATGTGCCCTGCGGCAGCGTTATTTCGTGTGTCGCGTTAGTTATCCATGAATCTACGTGACGAGCAGTGGTGCAGCCAGGATTGTCCTTAGGGGGTGGGGCGATCCAAGAAATGTGACGAAATAGAGAACGCTTCCGGCGCTCAACTCGCGCCGAAAATTCATGGTTTGCGTGGTAACTATCTGAAAATGTACTGTTTGATTTAGCGCGTTTTTGGGTGCTAGGGGGAGGGGCCCGGTCCCCCTTGGATGTCCCTGGTGACGAGTAACCATGGCGCCGGACCCCCTGAAAAAAACCGTCAGGCCCCAAAAAATCGTATCGGGACACCTGAGAAAAAAATCACAATGAGGGCCACAAAACGTCGCGCAGGGGCCCCTGAAAATGTTGTTGGGGACCAAAAATCGTACCGAGGCTTCTGAAGATCACATTGGGCCCCAAAAATCGTTCCGGGCCCCTAAAATTGACACACGGGGGCTCCAAAAGTGGAACTGGTGCCCCTGGAAATTCTGCTAGGTCCCCAAAAAGTCCAGCCGGCGCTACTGAAAATCACGCTTGGGGCCTAAAAAGTCGGACCGAGGCCCCTGAAAATAACGCTGGGGCTTCAAAAGGCCGGCCGGGGCACAAAAGGTCTGGCCGGGGCCTCTGGAAATCACGTTGTGGGCTCCAAAAGATCCGGCCGGTCCTCTGGAAGTCACGCTGCGGGCCCCAAAAGGTCGGGCCGGGGCCACTGAGAATTATGCTGGGTTCTCAAAAATGCGGGTCTGGGCTTTTGAAAATCACGCTTGGGGCCTAAAAGAGTCGTGCCGGGCCCTTGAAAATCACGATGGGGGCCCAAAAGGTCGGGACGATGTCCCTGAAAATCACGCTGAGCGTGGAGATCCCAAAAGTCGCGCCCGGACCCATGCAAATCACGCTCTATGGGCTCGATAAGTGCCGCCGCTGTTCCCAAAAAAAATGAAGCCGGGGTAACGAAAAAAACAATCCTTATGTGAACAATCACGCTGGTGCCCTAACAATCGTGCCAAAGGCCTCCAAAACGTGTTTGGCCCCTACAACCGTGTCAAGGCCGCTAAAACTCGCGCTAGGGATTCCAACAAATAACGCCAGGGTCCAAAAAAAACTCGCACTGGGACCCAGAAAGGGGGTGAGTAGTCTAGGGGTAAGTTGCCCGTCTCACAATCGAAAGAGTGTGGGTTCGAGTCTTACCTGTCGCCACTCTTCGCTCCTGTCACTCTAAGTCGCGTCGCAGCCCTTCAAAATCACACTGGAGGCCAAAAGACCAAAAGGCTGGGTCCCAAAAACCTGCAGCTGGCACCCGAAAATTAATTCCTACCCGTAATGACAATCTGCTGGCTCAAAAATCGCGTTAAAAAACGCCCCAAAAAACTGTCGGACCCGGAAAAGAAACGCGTCGGGGCACCGAAAGAAAATTGCACCGAAAGCCCCGGTGCGAGGAAGGGAATTGTACCGAGGCCAAAAATGTCGCGCAGGGGCTTTGCAAAATATAAATGCACACCGAGACTCGATCGAATCGACCCGAACATCTACAAGTTCAGAGCAGGTTCCGAAACAAAATCATCCGAAACATTTCAGCTACGAAGGGTGCCATCAGGTTAAAATCTCGTTGAGCAGCCTCAATGGCGTACCGAAGGGGAAAATTCCCCTCCCTCCTGAGATGTGTGGTCCCCCAAGACTCGCGCCGGTGTCCACAAAAATAGCACGGGGGCCCCAGAAAGTCGCGTCGATGAACCTCACAATTCGCGTAGGGGGCTCAAAATACATAAAGCATGCCCTAGAAAAGTCGCACCGTGGCCAGACATTTTTCACCGGTGCCCGCCAAATTCGCGTGGGGACCCCAGCAAGTACAACGGGTCCCGCGATCTCACCCCCCCACCCACCCCACACACACACACAAAAATAACGCGCTCGGGACCCAAAATTCCCGTCGGTAATACCAAAAATTTGAGTCGGGGGTTAAGAAAAAAATCGGTCGGGCTCCCAAAAATTGGCGTCGAGGGTATCAAAGAAGCACAGCGTGGCCCCAAAAATTGATCCGGACCCGACAAAGTCAAGCCGGAGCTCTCCAAGTAAGAGGGATTCCGCAAAATAAATGTACCAGCCAGGAAAATCGCTCTGGAGACCCAAGCATACCAGATGCCTTCAAAAATCGCGTACGGCTCCGAAGAAACGTACCTAAGCTCGAAAAAAAAAACACCGCGGGATACAAAAATATGCACTCCTTGGCCCGAAAAAATCAGATCGGGATTCAGACTTTCAGAAATTCGGATATGGTTCCCAAAAATCGCGTCGAGCCCAGAAAGCTGACATGGGGTCACCGTTAGTACGTTATACTAATACGCACGTTAGTGACGACCTTCAAGGTCACATGATAAAAGTGTTAGGGACATCATATAATTGATGAAAGCATACTCATACATAGAGAACTCATGCAGAATATAAATAGCAGATGTATGCAATCCTACAATCATACTCCACCACAAAAAGAAACAACAAAAAACTCGTTCATACACCAACATATTTCTGAATGTTGTCACAACTGATAACCACTGTTACCCTCCACAGCAAGGCGCATTTTAAAAGTAACTATGACAATAACATGAACAATATTATATCTTCAGCTTTCATTTGATAGGCATTATTCCAAAAAATAATGCTTGATGCATTTCTTTGGCACTTCGCTTTTAGTTATAAATGATAATTTATCTAAGACATAACTTACTTATAATATCTAAATATTGAATATGTAGACATAATTAATTGAAATATACCTGGTTGAAGATGGTCTTGCAATGATCTCTATAAGCTCACATGTAAATAGCATATTGCTTTCAGCAATATGCGACAGTTATCCCTGAAATGAAACGAAATTGTATCAGCTGCTTCCTTTCATGATTACATTTATTGAGCATGCAGCTCATGGTATTTCTCCTAAAATAGATTAGACGCCACCAAATTCCGACAGCGCATCCCTACCTGTATTTCTAAAGTTCCACCACTGCCTTCCTAGATGTGTCCAGGCGCCCAGATCAAAGCTACATAGTGACTGTTCAGTGCCGTCCTGTAAAGTGACGGTCCAGTGCCATACTACAAAGAATCCGTCAAACATACTCATGGCAGTCCACACGTTTTCCGGCTCCCAAACTAAAGCATCTCACAAAAATTATTCGCACACTTTTCTAATAGCACAGCACGCGTGCACATCGTAGGGCAGTGGCAGCGTGAAATTCATTAAGCAGAGTGGTAAAATTGTATATTCGTTGGCAAGAAGTTGTCAAGAAATGTGTCACGCCTTAGCACTCGAGCACAGCCATCCACAGTTTGATGCACCAGTATGGTGTTATTGAGATATTTGGAGCCACGGGGATTTATTTATGAAAATTATTGTGGGAGGTGGGGGGGGGAATGCATGAATGCAATGAGCAGGCCCAAATGGATTGGGAGGCACACTCCATAGGGTCTCGTGTTAAAAGTTGAAATTGTTGGGGGCAAGACAACATTGAGGGGGCACTTGCACCCTCTCAAGAGTATGTAAAACAACACGCCTGTTTGGAGGGTGTATGGCTGCCGCAATGTTAACTTGCCTATCTCGCAGAGCTTTGAAGCGCATATACTACCAGCAACTGCCATTTAATCATGCAGAAAATTACATGAACCTGATTTCCCTTCAAAATGTCCAGCAGTTTTCGATGGACTCGTTGGTTCGCTCCAGAAACTGGAGAAGGTTTGCCGGTGTATAGATGGCGCCAGCAGTATAGTTCAGCCGCGGCATCGGCGGCAGCCGGTCGGGCGCGTTGAAGGGCGCAATCACAGGCAGCTGACTGCCGGGAAGCTTAGTTCAGGTCACGTCGTGCGGTTAAAATACCTCTAACCGAACATCTTGAACGTGAACAATCTCTTCTATCCTGGGATCCGCCTTGCCCGTCCTGGAAAACTATATGAGTCCTGGGGTCCCCTCTCCGCTCCAAGAGGCCTCCTTTTTCAAATTAGAAGCCTCCTCCTGCGTCTTGCCGGGCTTCTCTCTGTTTTGGGTCGATTTGACTACGAGGCTGTCCGAAGTCCTGGTATACTTCTTTCTCTCCCAGGGGCCTCCCTTCCAAATCAGAGGCCTTTTGTCCTATCCCAGTGGCCTTCTCCCATTTCCTGGAGGGCTTTCTTACCGTCTTGTGGGCCACATCTTGCGTCCGGGGCCATCTCTCCTACACTATATCCTCCTCTCTTACCCTGGGGGCGTTCTCTGACCGACTCAGGAGACTCCTGGACGACACAGGAGACCTCACTGAAACAAGGGGTCTCGCCAACACAGGACCTCCAGACCGACTCCAAACTCTTGGACGACACAGGAGACCTCACTGAAACGGAGGGTCCTCGCGGACACCGGAGGTCTGAACGACACAGGGTCGAGCATAGATATAGCAACATAAACTTCCCGCATCGCGGTGTTGTAAGCACATGCATTGCCAATAAATGTCATGAAGTCATGCAGGGAACCCGTGAGAGTGAATAAAACAATCGCGAACCAGGTAAGTTCACCAGTCAGCTAGTGCGACACAAGACCGGTTATGATAAACATGCTCCCGCCTATTGGAGGATTGGGGGACGCTCCCCCCCCCCAGTGACGTCGCACGTTGGTGGGGTCACCATTTGCTCGACCATCATCGAAAGAATCTCTGCTCACTGACACAAGATTGCATTCCCCATTGGTAGCTGCCTGATATAAAACATAAAACCGTACTCCTCCTTCGCCGTCGAAATACTCCTTCCTTACATTTTGTTTCGTGGGTTCGTGCCTGATAGCCATTAGCTCTTAATCAAAACTAGCCGCAAAGGAGCAAAACAGACCCGTCAAGGACAGTGCTCTGACCCGTGCGAGTGATGCGTGACCAGTAGGTGGTTGTCAGAGCAACATTTCTGCCTTGTCTCGCCGAAATGTTTGACTGAGCACTTCTGATCGTATTTACCAGCGCAGACGTAACCTGGTTACCTATTTAGCTTCGACAAATTCAACTTGCCTATTCGTGATATCTTATGGCGAGGTGTTTCTATTCCAATCATTGTTAGTTAGTTATTTGGGCTTTAGGGCGCATCGGCCAAAGTTCATCATTCGCGCCAAGTCCAATCATTGAGATCATTGCTTACTGCTGAAAATCAGGTATAAGTTCAGACTTTTTCAACATGCATTCATCCCTGAGACTACCAATTAAGTTGAAAAGCCGAATGCCGGTAATCATGAGTATTATATCGGCCCTTCCTTTATATACCAGGTCACGAGAATGTATCATTTTCGCATTCGCTCCTGCGAATTCCCCAAACCCTGATAAGTCCATCCAGAGCCACCTCAGAGTATATGACTGATCGGAGCAGGACCCAGCCCAGAGCTCAAGTCTGTCCCAGTGTTCCTGACCAACTGGTTCTCATCACCGCCCTAGTGCCCACGTGCTTTACACGACCCAACATCGTGACAAACGCAGTACAGCCGGCCGCCAGGGGAGCGCCACCGACCATCCCATCATTGGCCACTGACGTCTCGGCAGCTCATGGCAGTCAGCTGGCTCTCCTGATTCACGGCTGTCGCAACCTGTTCAGGATCGTGGGGTCCCAGCATCTCTCGTCAGTCCGGAGCAGCCTGCTCAGGATCGTGGGGTCCCAGCATCTCTCGTCAGTCCGGAGCAGCCTGCTCAGGATCGTGGGGTCCTAGCATCTCTCGTCAGTTCGGAGCAACCTGCTCAGGATCGTGGGGTTCCAGCGTCTCTCGTCAGTCCGGAGCGTGAAAATCCGCCTGCATGGTCCGCATCATGTCCAAACGTCCTTACTATGTCAGTATTTCATCACCAGCCCAGGAGCGCAAGCACTAGACCATCCCAGGTTCCGGGTCTCTAAATGTACGAGGAGTGCAAACACAGACATATTGGCCCACAAAGAACGAATAATCGAGGGTATGTACCAAACCAGTACCATCCTCAAATCGATTAATTTGGGAGTCCAGAGTTCGATTAAGGCAGAACACAGTGCACGGGAAGTGAGAGCACGGCTGTGCACATGCGCTGGCTGACATTTGAGCCTCCGACCAACGTCACGCTGCAATTGGCTCGCCCACGTCACAACTGACAGCACACACGTCACACGTCGGGTATAAAGCGTCGCAACGGGCCCGGCCGCCGCACACCACAGCCATGCGTTTGGCGACGTCTTTGGCGGCACTGGTGCTGCTGCTGGCCTCAGCAGCGGCGATGGCGGGAACCCCACGTACGTACACAGCAAACTGGTCTCATGTGGTGATGGTTGTACCCTCACGTACGTACAAAGCAAACGGGTCTCGTGTGGTGATGGTTGTACCCCCACGTACGTACACAGCAAACTGGTCTCGTGTGGTGATGGTTGTACCCCCACGTACGTACACAGCAAACTGGTCTCGTGTGGTGATGGTTGTACCCCCACGTACGTACACAGCAAACTGGTCTCGTGTGGTGATGGTTGTACCCCCACGTACGTACACAGCAAACTGGTCTCGTGTGGTGATGGCCCGACCCCCACTTACGTACACAGCAAACTGGTCTCGTGTGGTGATGGTTGTACCCCACGTACGTACACAGCAAACTGGTCTCGTGTGGTGATGGTTGTACCCCCACGTACGTACACAGCAAACTGGTCTCGTGTGGTGATGGTTGTACCCCCACGTACGTACACAGCAAACTGGTCTCGTGTGGTGATGGTTGTACCTCCACGTACGTACACAGCAAACTGGTCTCGTGTTGTGATGGCGGGACACCCACGTACGTACACAGCAAACTGGTATCGTGTGGTGATGGCGGGACCCCCACGTACGTACACAGCAAACTGGTATCGTGTGGTGATGGCGGGACCCCCACGTACGTACACAGCAAACTGGTCTCGTATTGTGACGACAGGACCCCCACGTACGTACAAAGCGAGCTGATCTCGTATGGTGATGACAGGACCCCCACGTACGTACAAAGCGAGCTGGTCTCGTATGGTGATGGCAGGACCCCCACGTACGTACAAAGCGAGCTGGTCTCGTATGGTGATGACAGGACCCCCACGTACGTACAAAGCGAGCTGATCTCGTGTGGCATCGGGAAACGTCAGTGTGGCATTTGGAATAAAACATATTTCGTCAAGATATGTTCTGTGCTGGGCTTCCAGGAATTGCCCATGTACGTTGAATTGATTGATTGAATGATCGGTTGGGTTTTACGTTGTGGCTAGGATAGGTTTGATTCATATTTTTGCAGATGCTGAGCTTAGTTTGACGAATATGTGTGGGTCTGGGCCCTCGAATAAACGAATGCGCACTTCAGCGGCAATGGTACAGAGCTTGCTACCTTTCACCCAACCAGATCAGTTGACCATGGGTGTCGATTTATATGCTTTTGAGGGAGCCTGGCCCGCCGCAATGTTTAGTCGACCCCATCAATCACGTTCACATGGGCTCACTATAAGCGGTCCCGAACCGATGTTGGCCCTGATATTTCCGCCATGTATTGCCTCCCAGCCCGATGAGGTTCAGAATGCAATGCCCCTGCAGGTGGCCGCACGTTTTTGTGAGGTGGCGGCCGTCCGGCAGCCAACGTACATCAGCAGATTATGTCAGTTGTATTCGGTCCATCTAAAGTGAACCGTCACGTGCCCTATGAGCGGCATTCTTTGCTGCTCAGGTAGTGACCGCAAACAGCTCAGTATTTTTGAATGTACGCATACAGTATAGGAGAGACTTACGGGTGAATTATGCAGCGGTTGTTGAGGGAAATAGGTTAACTACTTAACCGTGCGCATCGGAGACATTTCTGGCCATTTTCTGAGACGCTGTTTACCGCTTAGCAACCACGCCGCGTATTCTTGCATTATCATGTGCAGCGTAGCGGAACGCTATCGTAGCGGAACGCTATCGTAGCGGAACGCTATCGTAGCGGAACGCTATCGTAGCGGAACGCTGTCGTAGCGGAACGCTATCGTAGCGGAACGCTATCGTAGCGGAACGCTATCGTAGCGGAACGCTGACGCAGCGGAACGCTGAGGAAAGCTGGTGTTGGATCGTAAACCGCTCACACTGGCAACGTGCTGGTGACTGGGTAGACTCGCTCATCCTGGCAACGTACTGGTAACTGGAGAGACTTCCCGCCCAGGAATGTTTCAGAATCACGGCCAGGCTTCGACAGGTTAATGTGTGATAGCTGAGCTGGTTAATTTAGAGATAGACAATTTAGAGTGTCTGTCAAAGGCTTCTTGAATGAACGCTTATGTATCAGATATGCTAAGTGATGATTGACAAATACATCATTAATTATAACACAGCTGCATTGATTTGTAGTAAATGCATTGGGAAAGGCCTTTACAACTGCTTCATACGTGGCTTACTGAAATCAGAGGCGCAGCCAAGGGGGTCCCCCTCCTCCCATTAGGAACCGAAAGTACGCTAGATCAAGCAAGAACCGAAGGAGTATTTTTGTGCTCCGTTGCACTTTTTCCTTGGTGGCCGCCGGCTGCGCCAGTGACCGGAATGTGTGGTTTGTATAAAGATATATTCAACCTTGGTGTATTTTGGCAGTCGACCAGCATGGCACGCCAATGTGTCTGAGTCCTTTGTACGCTACGGCCGAGTAAGACCCGAATTGCATCAGTGCCTTGCTGCAATGCCTGCGTTCGCAGTATTCTCTCTCTCTCTCTCTCTCTCTCTCTCTCTCTCTCTCTCTCTCTCTCTCTCTCTCTCTCTCTCTCTCTCTCTCTCTCTCTCTCTCTCTCTCTCTCTCTCTCTCTCTATATATATATATATATATATATATATATATATATATATATATATATATATATATATATATATATATATATATATATATATATATATATATATATATATATATATATATATATATATATATATATATATATATATATATATATATATATATATATATATATATATATATATATATATTTTTTTTTTTTTCTCTCTCTCTCTCTCTCTCTCTCTCTCTCTCTCTCTCTCTCTCTCTCTCTCTCTCTCTCGCCCTCGCTATCGTCGGGGCACACTCCTCACTCCGCCCCCCTGCCGTGTGTCACCGAGCTGACGGCCAGCACGGCCAGCACCTGAAATGCCACGTCCATCTCTCAGTCACATCAAGCTGCTACTAGCTGTCAGTGAAGTGGCGTCAAAATCCACCACGTCAGTCCCACACCTGCCGCGCGCGCTCCGCAGCTCCGGAAGCGGCGCCCCAATGTCGGCCCCGATTTTTCCCCGATTGCGCACTGCTCGTTGCAGTTAGCGGGTTGAGCATTAACCCTCGGGGGTATTTTACGCCCACTGAGGTTTTTTGTCCGCAAGAGCGTAAGAATGGCGGCGTGCAGTGCCGAAATATTTCCAGTATCTTTTCGGTGATCATTATTGCATCTCATGTGGAAATTTCAACCTTAGGTCATGTAAGGCCATTGACTTAGCTCAGGTCAAATAGAACCACCTCTAAAATGTTTCAGGGTCGATAACTCATCCACATGAAGAGATATTGAACTGAAATGGTTCGTGAGTGCAATGGGGCAGTGCGTCCAAAAGGTATGTCTCGGATTTGTATTTTGGGTCCGGTCGGTTACTTGGGGCATCGCCAATTTTGGCCAATACTGGGGCAATTTTGCAATTTTGTTTAAATGTTGATGTTCTAATGTCATTTTACCTTGACATTCATGCAGAAGCATCAGAAGTTTCTTATCCAATCTGCTTGATTTCCGTCAAGTGGTCTGAGGTCAGATCACGATAGATTACGCATAGTGTCCAAGTTGCATCGTACGACATTACCCTAATGTGCAGATATAAAAGTGTTTGACAAATAAATCGATATTTCACAACACCGCCTGTTTGATTTTCTAAATTATCCAAAAATAAATAGTCAGACCATTTTCGGACCATATTCGTCGAGAGCGGTCCGATGGTACACCATTTTCGTGCAGCGCTCATTTTGGAAGTTAGACGGTCTGTCTTTAAGGACATCCCACCACCACCACCACCACCACCAGCACCACCACCGAGCCGGGGTGTGAGGATCTGACAGGAAAGACAGAGGTTAACAGAGGAGATCTGACCTGGTTCAATTGTGGATTGGATACATTACTGGAGATCCAATTAGCGTGCAAGTCAATTAATCGAGAATGCAATAGAAATCGCCGCTGCTAGAAAGCGTCAAACCGATACACACTCAAAGTCTTTCCTATGAGCGTGCCTTAAATTCGACACAGTGATGCGCACCTGCGAGTTCTGAAAGCTTTATTTGTGAGGTGTATGCTGCACGTATTTACAATAGCCACCTTGACTCATGTGTGAACTATATTGTTTCACCGTATTATCATTTCCTGTCGCGACTTTCCGCATCAATTTCCGTGATGAAGCACCTTCGACTGGGGGAAAGAAAACTTCCATCGACATGTTCTTAGCAGGCTCCCTTGGTGGCAAAATACCCGCTTTTGGACATATCAATGTGTGTGATGTAAGATAACGTGAACATTGTTACTTCATGCGACTGTTCAGTGACCTTAATCACCGCTGCTTATCATAGCGCTGGAAATATGAGGGCAGCTGTGTTGAGCAGCCTGTTCCCTAGCCTGGCTCACGTCAGCTTCAGCAGTTAGCTTTGTGTCCATAGGCGCACCGGAGGGGGGGCCAGGGCCCCCCCCCCCATGAGACCAAAGTGCCCTTTTGACCGAAAAGTGCCCTCTTGGCCGGAATGTCCCAAATTTATCACAAAAATCACCTGCCTTATGTGCCCCGCCTGTGCCAAAGGTGTTAAAATTTTGAAATCATTGACCATTCCTTGCTAAAATTTATTTGCATGCTCGCATAGTCGCATCCATCGCGTTGATTGTTTGACACTTACTCTTGCTGCATCAGGGGTATGCAAGAAGCTTTCGTCGCTATTTGTATTGTGTTACATGTTTGTGTACATGTCGCCTGCCTTCAGGACCATCGCCTTCGTGTCAGCTGTTATCATCCTTTCCAGAAATCCACATCCTGCGTACTTTTACATCAAAGGTAGGCGGGCAACCTTCATCTCACGACATAATGCATGCAGGCTGCATGTTTTTTTAAAATATTATTGTAAATGCAAGGGTTCGGTGCTATAACATATAACGTGTCCCATGGAAAATTCACGCCCCCCCCGGTCAGCAAACCTTCCAGTGTGCCCCGGGCCGCAAAGTGCCCTTTTGGAGCCGGTCAAGTGCCCTTTTGGAGCCGGCCAAGTGCCCTTTTCGGTCCCCCCCCCATGGAAAAATCCTGGGTGCGCGCCTGTTTGTGTCTGATTTACGTGGTGAATTTATCAGCAAGGCTGCATCCTTTTGTGCACCTTCCTGGAGACCGACTGCGATACACTGGCTGTCCAGATAGGCGCACGATAGACCTATCACTACTCCGGTGGTGACAGGTCCACGCCATCGACCGACGGACTGCCATGAGGCTGCCGCCGCCACCAAGACTCTGTAGACTGGACTCTGTCTCTGTAGCGAGTGCGCGTGTTTCCGGCTGCCCGTTGTTGTGAATGGGACATCTCAATCTTCCTAGATCGTCGGACAGGTGCCAGCAGACCCGGTGTTCAGGAGATCTGCTTGAGTCATTTAGTTCCTGGATAGCATTCACGAGCATTCATTAACACAGTCTGTGCTCTCATCAATTCGTGGCACTGTCACTCTCGACCGAGTATTGTCGTATGGAGAGTTTGTTGTGGACGATGTGCGTGAAGGTATTTTTACATCTCACCATTTTGCCACTTTTACATCATTCACCCTACCTACCTACATCTCTGCCCAGGTATCACAGACCAAAGCCCTTAACTATCGTGCGGCTGACCTCCTTGGCTTGCGAGCCGCACTGCGCCGATGCCAACTACGCAATACATTTCCACCGTGGTTTGTCCGGGCAGTTCAGCAGACCCTTCCGTCAAAGCAGAACGCTACCAATAGAAAAAGCACACTATAAAAACTGAGAATGTCTTATAATTGTCTACAGCTAGCGCTGCATCTAGATAACTTGCAAATCCGAACTACGGTGGAATATCTTATCGGCCTGGTTCAAAATGTCGACACCAAACCGAAGCGCTTCTGTTTTTTTTTTTCGAATCTTCATAATCACCATCCCATTCTTCACCTACACTGCTACCTCAGGCCACAGCATACAACAGTGCTATGGGCAGAGCAAATTGTTTCAACATCTGCAAGACACTTTAGGACCTCCAATTTGAAGTATTTCCGGAGCCTCCAGCATTGAAGGTGCCAATCTTAGATCGCTCTTGTTTGCCAGCAGACGACGTTGAACGCCAGTTGCTCAATTTGGCACAAGGCATGACACAAGGCATTTGGCACAAGGCAGTTGCTCAATTTGGCACAAGGCAGACGGGCTTGGCGTTGGTGTCCTTAAGAAATGTGCTCGTGAGCTTGGTCTGTCTCTTCAAATGCCGTGCCGCCTCGTCCTGGACCAGGTGCTTTTCCTGAACAATGGAAGCAGCCAAACGTGATTCCTGTCTGCTTTGCAAACTGTACCATTATTTCAATGTTGCTGACCGCGCCTTCAATTGGACTTGTTCCTACCTTTCCAACCGTGATCGTCGCGTTGTGGTAAATGGCAAAAGTCTGACTGACCCTCGGTTTTGTCCGAGGTTTCTGATAATAAAAATATGTGGTTCTTGATTATTTATATGCTTTACGGCTAACATTTCCATGTGCATGCAGCCAGATTGCACACCCTATACCGACGATTTTAAGTTATACCATCATGTTCAATGCTCCGACGAATGCTTACAATTGAAACGGTATATTGATCGCTTTGTTGACTGGTCTCACGCTTGGCATGTGAAGCTCAATTCAATTGAATGCGATGCTAATCTTTTACTCAGGCCAAATCACCTATTTTGAGACTGCGCCCGCTAGATGGCGTTACATTGGAGCGCAGAACCGATGTACGCGATCTGGGAGTAATTTTTCACTCAGCACTCACATTTGCCAGTCACGTGAATTCAATCTTCCAGAAGTCAAGGCGAATGCTTGGACGTGTTTTTCGAACCATGCAACAGTCCGTCTGCTCGAGAGTGCGATTTTCCTGTATGCATTCAATGCACATGTTCGCTTCATCATCCAACATGGTAGCGTTGTCGGGCTGGGAGCGGCGGTGCCTCATTCTCAACGGCTTGAACGTATACAGCAGAACATCTGCATGTGGTTGGCCTGTCATTCGGGCAACGTTTCCCAGGATTTGAGCTATAGCCACCCACCCATTCAAAGTACCTAATCTTATGCGAGATGCCATACTTCAAAGCATAGTATTTCGCTTTTCTCAACATGAACCTATGAACTGACCTGGCTATTTTTTATATAGTTGTGTTCTTACATGGGGTATCAAGCGGAAACCTTGAAGTATTTTTGTCACATGTTGTGTCACATATTGTCACGTGTTATATACACAAGTTATTGGGTGTACCTATATGTTGTATTAATGATGTACAACAAATAAAAGAACGAAAAGTAAAGTATCTGCATTCAATGTGCAGTTGCATGCCTAGTCACCAGGAAGGGAGATGATAACTATGGACTCGAGTCTGCCCACGTATATTACAACCACACTACAGTGACCCCATGTGACAATCGAAAATAAGCGAGCCTCTGTTCAAGCTATTGTCTCATTCCAGGTTCGGTGAAATTTCCGCGGGACGTATGCGAGAGATGCTGTAGGTCCGGCAAAATCGCATGTCCGACGATTTGTCCATGCCACATCAGACCGCCGAACCCATGCGACCTGGTCGATTGCTTCGACAGGTGCGTGGTGCGCAAGGGCAGAGCTGTCTGCCTAACTGAACTACCACGGTGTTCCATACTAGCACCGTGCCGCGGTAAAAGGCCCGGCGAGTGTCCGATCAACGACCTTCTCCCGCGCATCCTGTGCATGGCCGGGGCACGCGACACCTGCAGCAGCGACCTGAGCTGCGCCGACGGCGTCAACAAGTGCTGCAGCTACGGCTGCGCGCGCCGCTGCGTGCCGCCGTGCCCGCGGCGCTGCGGCAAGGGCCAGCAGTGTGTGCTGAAGAGCGGCCCGGTCTGTCTCGGCGCCGACTGTCCGCCGGTGCTGCAGGAGGTCTCCTCCTGCCAGCCGGCGCCGGCGCCGCCGCCGCCGCCGCCGCAGTCGGTCTGTCCGCGTAACGACATCATCACCACCTGCCAGGTGCGCGAGGACGCGTGTCAGCGCGACAGCCAGTGCCCGCCCGGCCAGCGGTGCTGCAGCCGTGGCTGCGGCCGCCAGTGTGTTCCCGCCTGCCCGGCGCCGTGCGGCAAGGGACGTGAGTGCGTGCTGAAGACGTTCGTCGCCTGCCTGTCCCTCGACTGTCGTCCCGCGCCGCCGCCGGTCGCCACTTGCAAGCCTCGCGTCGTGGTGCCCCCCATTCGTGTCGGCGTCTGTCCGCGCGACGACCTCGTCACCACCTGCCAGGTGCGCGAGGACGCGTGTCAGCGCGACAGCCAGTGCCCGCCCGGCCAGCGGTGCTGTCGGCGGGGCTGCGGCCGCACGTGCACCCCCGTCTGCCGACGGTGCTCCGGACCGTGGCAAGAGTGTGTTCTGTTGTCACGCAAGTGCGTCCGCCACCCCTGTCCAGGCGCCGGCCACTTCGCGCTCTGCGGGTCTCGGCCCAACAAGCCGTCCTGCAGCGGTCCGAGCTGTCCACTGGGCTTTGTAACATCGGACTGAATGGCTCGCAGTGCAGGTAGGCCGTCCGCAAGTCAGGAGGTCCTATGCTGTGACATGATTGGATACAAATATTTCGGTCCAGTTAATAAATGTCTTCCTGCGGACTGGTGTGTTGGCGAAGGGTTTGACGTGACCCAGACAATTGCATGTGAAGCGGCGCACCGGGAGAGCTGGTGGATACGTGGTGGAGGGGGAGGAGAGGGTAGACCTGGATAGCTGGTGGGTACGTGGTGGAGGGGGAAGGGAGGGTGGACCGGGATAGCTGATGGGGAGGGTGGAGGGGGAGGGGAGGGTAGACCGGGAGAGCTGGTGGATACGTGGTGGAGGGGGAAGGGAGGGTGGACCTGGATAGCTGATGGATACGTGGTGGAGGGGGAAGGGAGGGTGGCAGTCTGGCTCAGCATTGCAGTCGCATCAACGTGAGTTCGCTCCCGCTACGCGAGCGAACTCACGCGGGATTGGCTGTATGTTCGCTCACGCGGACATACAGCCAATCTGTCATATTGGGTACATCTCCACATCACTTCAGGGCTGTTTTGCATTGCATATCACATGCGAATACTATCGGTAGCGATAAGCCTTTTGGTGGTTGTCTTCACCACACCAATTGATAACTGAAAGCTAATAGCTTTGCATCTATACGAATGCGGTTCTATCCAGTGCTATTTGTAACCAGAAAGGGACATCATACGTCTATGAAATTATCAAGCCTACTTAGTCGAGCATGTGTGTATTGAACCACTTCGACTTCGACTTCTTCTACGCGCCACTCTTCGTGCATTAACGTCACTTCTTCTCAACTCAACTCTTCTCGACTCTTCAGCTACACTGCAGCCTACAATCGACTCTCAAGTCGCTCAAGCGGTGGTGCCGCCGCTCCCTCCCGCCTCCGGGCTACCTCCACTTGACACGAACCCCGTTCTTCCCTCTAGTGTCTTCTGCACGATCTTTTCTACTCTTTTTGGCCGTGCTCTCTTCGTGCACATGCTCTGATTCCTTTGTATTATTTTCGACTTTATCTTCTTCCCTGCGCCTCAAAGCTATCAGGGCTCTCTCCCTACCCAGTCTTTTCCCTCGCCAGGAACCTTGTTTTCCTCACTGCCACATACAACACAAACACTTTCAACACTGCACTTGCAAAACACCACTAATGGACAGCACGACACACGCCCACTGGGGGATCCTCCTCTGCCGTCGAGACGATGGGGAGCCTATGGGCTCTCTTGACCACTGGGCGGTAGAGAAGTAACTCTCCAAATCAACAGCAGCGCCAAACAAATAAGGTCAAGGGCGCTCCTCATCCAAGCTAATGGCAACATAGATGGCCGGATTATTCCGTCCATACACCACATCCACATCACGCCGGCCACACACTTCAGCACCTCACAAGGTGTTTTACACGCACGGGAGTTGGCCTGCATGTCGGCGAAGACCCTGGCCTTCGAACCTCGAGGACCAAGGCGTCTTCGCCGCATACGGGTCCCCCAAATCGCCAAACAAACACGATCACACCTCATCATACTGACGTTCAACACGAGGAAATCCCCCACCCATATCAAAGCAGGCTACATCCGATACATAGTAACCCCACGTGCACCCCCCCCCGCGGCGGTGTAAATCCGCCAACTTTATGAGCACATAGCGGGGGGGGGGGCAATCAACAACACTCACATGCGGGCGACCTGTACCCGCCAACACAACACAGACACATGCAACAGTGGCGAGCGGTGCTGCGCTCACTGTGGGCAGGACCACGCGGCCTGGGACAGGGTCTGCCCTCGGTGGGCGGCGGAGAGGGAGATTCTCCGTCTCGTCCATCTTGAGGGCTGGGCCCTGCTTGGGGCCAGGGCGTGGGACCTCGACCTGCAGTCTGCGTGGCCCACTCGCCGCTCAGAGCCGGGCAGGCACAGTACAACACCACCACCACCACAAACAGCCACAGAGTACCCGACTCTGCCAACCAACGCACCACCCAAACGCAAAGCAGACGCCCGGACATAAACTGACGAAACCCAACCCCAGCTCACGTCAACACTCACTAACATCACAAGTACCACCAAAACCACACCCAAGACACTCCTCCCAACACCGACGCTGGCACAAACCACAACACGACACATCCGAGCTAACCACTCAACACAGCCACGTGGTGGTGGCTCCAGCACGACCACCGTCAGACACCACATCAAACGCGGCATCTTAAAATACTAGTGAGTAGGCTCAGCTGATTTTTACCAGGAGCAAGATGACACTACCCACTCACTGCAAGAGGTAGGAGGGCGCAAGCCTACGTTGTAGCGATCTTAACGGTAAGCACCATCCGTAGCGTGCCCTGCACTTAACAGCACATTTGTAGCGGTTGCCTGCCTGGTCCCTGCCACTCACCACTCCCTCACCAGCCGCCGATCGGTGTACATCGCGGCGGACGCACGCCTGAGCCGTCTGCCGGATATAAGTCGAAGGATAGAAGTCGAAAATAGTGTTGAACACGCAATTATTAGTCCGAAGCGAACGCACCGGCGCCATGTCCTTCGAAATGTCCAGGTCAATTTCCAGCTGCTTTTCGAATTCGGAAGCTAAATGTGCACATGCACAGAGGTTCTTGTAACGAAGTTAGCTTCGGACCCCCCTGATTCAATGTATTTGGCTCCCATGTGTGCAGACCCGTCGAATCCGGCCGGCCAAGACTGCCACTGACGCCGGCATCACCTGCCAGCTGGGATCAGGTGATGCAAGTGTGGCGCCTTTGTGCGCATCACTCGGAAGTGACGATGTCCGGCGTCGTGTCATCAGCCCTGACAGTTCTCTCTCCCTGCCCCCCCTGTCGGCTGTACCTTCTCGGGCGGGCGCAGCAGCAGGCGGCCGGCGGTCAGTTCCCCCAGACAGCCGGTGCGCGGACGTATTTGAGAGACTCGGGTGAGAGCCGCAGTTAGACTGTCGAGGCTAGGGAGATGTAGCTTGTTACAAGATGTGGAGGCTGGAGCGTTTGTTCGCTCGGTTGGACGGTTCCCGTCACCGTCAATCTTGATTGCCTGTCGACGTGGAGGCTGAAGCGTCTGTTAATTTTGTTGGTTAACTCTGGCAGTCGTCCCTGAGCCGTAGACGCGAGCGGGTGCATGTGAGTCTCGGCGGCTGTGCCTTTGCTACCGTTCGTATCACTAATTTCTTGAAACCGTTGAACTATTTGTCACCGTATAATTGTCATTTAATCGCTCAATATATAAGGACTCTAGTCACGGTGACTTTCAAGAGAGGCTCTTGGATTTGAGAGACGAGCCATTGAACGTGCGAACTAGGTATCGCGAAACCACGAGGAAAAGCTAGATTATCACTGCCAGGCAACACAGGATTTGTATATGCTCTGGTCCAGTCTTGTTGGCACAGGGGAGATTAATGCTGGACACATTCAACCCCCAACTTCCCGCTGAGTTATCAGCGGGACATACTTACCCTCTGGATCTACTTTTATTTAATATTAAAGCATAATTGGCATAGCCAGTATTTGCTTACACAACACATTAACTTGAGAACGCTAAATGTTTGTTTTGGAGCAGATCGTCGGATTTACTTGAGCGATGAGTATTTCAACCCGTATTTTCAACCATTGCGTGCATGCTGGGCGCCATGTATCGGTATGCTCGACGTGCGATGCACGTCTTAGTCAGACAGTTCGGCCTTTCTGCGATCGCATGTATTAGCGATACCAAACAATTGTGGTGCTCTCCGCACCGTAAGATCGCAACGATGTAACTCAGGCAAAGCTGGAAGTTCGAATTGAATGACCCTGCCATAAAATGAACACGTACAACCTGAAAATAAACTGAAAACCTATGCCCAGTGTGTCCGACGCTCCGGACGTGAAGACCACGGCCCCCGCCACACCGACTCGCTGACGCGGGTCCCGCCGCCCGGACCGGCCGTGTTGATGACGTCACTGGGTGGGCGGGACCAGCCGCACCAGGCAGCGCGGTCTGCCGCGGCGCATCACGCACACCCGGGGAAAGCCGTCGGCGGTGGGGGCGCAGCGCACCACGCGGCACGTCCGCCCGCTGAGGCACAGCGCGCGGCCGTTGAGCGCGGCACAGTGCTGCTCGGCGGCGCACCGGACCGTGCGACAGGGGTCCCGACAGCCGGCCGACTCGTGCGCGGTGAGGGGGCTGGCGAGCAGGCAGTGCTGCGGGTGGTGGCAGGCCGGCAGACAGGCCGGCACGCAGCGGCGCGCGCAGCCGTGCATGCAGCACTTGTCGGCGCCGCCGCCGCCGGCGCAGTCGGCGTCCGAGGAGCATGCGTCCGGCGCCGGCACGAGGGCCGAGCACGCCTGAGCCGAGTTGTTGATCGGGCACTGGCCGGCACGTGCGCCGCTCGACGCGGGCGCACAGCCGCCCGCACCGCATGCGTTCGCTCCTGAAACGACGGCAGACGTGGCGAGTCGGGTGGAAAACGGGACAGAATTGCAGAACCGCCTCTGTTGTGTGCTCGGGGAGATCTCGACCACCATGTGTCGGTACGACGTGGCTGTCCAGCCAGCCAGACTTGTGCTCGACTCGAGTTGAATCATGAATCGACTCATGAATCAATCGTTTTTGGATGAGTCACGAGTTGAATCAATTCTTTTCCAAAAAACATACCTTGAGTCGTGAGTTGAATCAGATCTTTCTTTTTAAAAATTAGTTGAATCACGAGTCAATCATTCGAATCACAATGAGTCATTTGAGTTTGTGACTCAAATGCAAGTCATGAACAAACGATATAAAGCATGTATCTTTGTAAATAGTATGCCATGACACAAAGTAGGGAGTAAAAACACAGTATAATTATTAATGCTTAGCATTACAATTGTCAACCTATCAGCTGCCAGTGAGTAAAGAATGAGTGGTACCTACTTAAGTTATTTACCAAAAACGGATAACAATAACTACAAATAAGTATTAATGTTAAGCTTGGTATTCACAATCAGTATCATGCATGAGTCAATCCTAGTGCCAGGAACGCAACACAGAAATGGAATGTGATTGTGAAAAGAATATGGAACCGAAACGGCCCTACACTGCAACAGGCATCTGCACTTAAAAAATTGCGTTGGTTTGTGTGACAAATAACAAACCTGTGTGTGTGACAAATAACAAACTCAAGGTACCTTTACTAGAAGGTAGATCGAAGTATTCCTTCAAGCCCCCATGACGTCATTCGAAGTTTCTAAAAATATGGTATCAATTTGGTTGCAGAAGACGTTTCTCAAATAATTCGCAATGGTCACTTTAATTTGCTTCCTGGCAAATATATTTGTCTTCTGCTCACCAGGTGAGTTATAATCTTGTCCCATTCTTTCCAGTGAGAATTTGTTCCCACACATTTTATTCTCATGCATAGACAAGGTTGGATTTGTGCATTGTAATCCGGCATGTGGAGTGGAATATTTGGTAGTCATCCAGTATGGATAATATTTTTATTCAAACCTTATGCATCGTAACTCAATTTGCACCCATTTCAGTGAATTTGGAGCACTTTTACTTGATAACAGCAGTTCGTTGTCAAAAGTGAATAACTTAGGAAATTCAACCTCCAGATGAGAAAACAAGAAATAATTTTCTGGAAAGGATAATGTTCGGGATCCCAAAAATCTAGGATCAGCCTATTTTTCCGAACATGTACCCAGGTACCTACCTACATTGACATACAGCAGTTGTTGAAAACAGTTTTTTTTATAGGCCAGCTAGACCCAGGGCATGATGCATTCTTCCTTGATGAATCTTGCATGGATTATTGATGATACAGACATAATTGAAGATTTATGTACAACACCATTGTGATCTAGGAATGACTTGAAACTTGCAACTCGACTGAAACTCTCCTGCCACTGGGGAGAAGAAGCTTACCGCGCACTTACCCCCCCTCCCCCTGACTGTCCTTTCTTCCGCTCTTGAACGAGGGTGACAACTTGAACACGTAAAATGGATGGTAGAGGGAGCCTACCAATATCGGGAACAATCCATTTATTTTGGAGGCGCTTGATGGTGAGCCTGCCGGAAATGGCACAATGTTAGGCAGGACGATTATTACTGGGTATTTAGGATGCCCTTTGCTGAAGCTAAATAATAGGTCTTTCAATTAGAATACGTCAAAGTACCGTATATTGCCATAAAATATGCAATGTAGCATAGAGAAAGTCGGTAAAATTGCATGTAAACCAATGGTGAAGGGAAACCTTCAAGCCCGCTACCAAACCAACTTCGTGGGGGCAACACACCAGCTCAATTTTATTCTGTGCGGATATCTATTGCAGTGCAGGACCTGGGTGCTATGCTGATGTTAGGTGATGTGTGTCAGGTATATATGATTCAGGTTGTGCATCATGCTGATGTGTATTGAAGTATTATGCACTCATTGCTTTGCATATGCATTGACAACCATTCATCTCATTAATGTTTTTGAGTCAATTACTTTATGCACATGCACCTGCATTTATCTGTATATATCCTATATACCAACCATTACTGTATGACGGATTATAAATAATGTGGGGTGAAAATAAAGTTATAGCAAAAATAATATATTCAACAGATGTTTCGATGTTAGAGCATCTTTGTTGGTGTCTAAATAAATACTAATTCCCTTCTTTAATTACACACAGATGAAGATGCGTTGACATCAAACTGTCTGTCAAATAAATAATTTTTTCTATAACTTTGTTTTCACCTCACATTATATATATATATATATATATATATATATATATATATATATATATATATATATGTATATATATATTTATATATATATATATATATATATATATATATATATATATATATATATATATATATATATATATATGTGTGTGTGTGTAATGTGTGGGCAGTGCACACTGAATTATATGGCTTATGAGTCTGACATCATTGAGTCGGATCTCAATCGATTCAAATTTCTGTTTGAGTCGTGAGTTGAATCATGCTTTGTGAGCTCTGAGTCTGAATTGGGTCGAATCAAATAATTTTGACCCGTTCTGAATCATGAGTTGAATCGGATCTCAAGATCTACGAGTCAAATGTGAGTCGACTCCAAAAATTTGAGTCGAGCACAAGTCTGCAGCCAGCACTCATCCTTCTCGTCTGGATGCTGTTTTATTCAGGTGTCGGTGGCTATTTTCGAGTTACGCAATGGCAATAGCGTTGAAATAGTTGGATGTGTGTACTAAGGACGCGCCGTGATTGTAGTTCTAACATAAGCGTACAAAATAGACGGTGACGTAAATATATCTGCGGGATAAATTATCTCATGGAATAATTGATCGGTCTGGAGGAGGCGTAAGGCCAGAAAAATGTCCAGACCGTCGGAGGGTAGATCTAGGGTGATGCGATATTTCATCGGCCATAAGTTGCCAATGAAAGCGCACCATTAAACAAAGCACCATATCAAGATTCACTACACAAAATCGAGCTTCACCTGACTGAAATGTTATGCACATCAGAGCTACACATCATCCAAACATAACAAGCAAAGAGTTGCTTTTACTGCATTTCCATTGAGGCTCCGTTTGACATACCCACGTGTCCAGGCAGGTCGGACGCCATGACCAGCAGAGTAGACAGCAGAGTAGACAGCAGAGTAGGTAGCAGAGTAGGCAGCAGCCTAGGCAGCAGCCTAGGCAGCAGTGCCGTCGGGGGCGCGGACAGTGTCGGTCGTGGCATGGTGGCTGTTTACAGCGCTCTGACTCGCTGTAGAACTACGTCGCGTGTGTGTGACATATAGGCTATCTACGTCAGTGTTCCCCTCCCCTGGCTTAATTCACCTCCCCCTCCCCAACTTCCGTCAGCCTGACAGTGGACGTCAACTAAACTGACGCTCGTCGCATCGTCGCATGGTGGCTGCTTGCAGCACTCCGACTCGCTGTAGAACTACATCCATCGCGTATGCGACACATAGACTACCCACGTCGGTGTACCCCTCCCCTGGCTTCATTCACCTCCCCCCCCACCCCTACCATCCGTGAGCGTGCGGGATAATGGAGGCTAACTCAACTGACGGTCGGGGCGGGCTCTGCCCCCGGCGGCCGTGCTACTCGGTAGATTTCGGTAGATTTCAATGCTGCATATTGTGTGATTTTGATTTTACAATTGATGTTCACTGTATTGCTGTCACTTTGCATGTAGCATGCAGTCCGGCTGCAAGCATGCTGTGCACAACCTATGGCGTCTCGCACCCATGATCTAGCCCAGTGGTTCTCAAACTAGGGGTCGCGACCCCACCTGGGGTCGCGGGGCCCTTCTGGTGGGGTCGCGAGCAATCATCGACTGTGAATTGACCCGACACATCTGGTCCGTTGCGCTCTGATAACGCCGCGCTGTTGTTGATACCGCATGAATTTATGGCGCTGTCGCCATAAATTCATGCACTACCTGTAAATTTATGAGTGATGCTTCGCAAGGAACAAAATACAGAACACTATAATAAAAAATACAGAATGTGGGGTCGCGGCGCGACGCTCCGCGACCCCACACCGGGGTCGCCACATCAAAAAGTTTGAGAACCACTGATCTAACCGTACTATACCACTGATCTAACCTAATCTATAGGTTAGAAATCCCGAATTGGGAAATACAAGCATAATAACATGCGTGCCTATTCTAGACGCTCCCCACCCCAATGAATACCAATTCGTCATGTAGTTATGATGCGATGACTTGGAGAAGAAACTTCTGGCGTCACCAGGCATTGTTCATCTGCATCCTTTCGTCTGTAGTTTTGGAGCATTTCTGTGCTTCAGTTTTTGATAGTGTATCTGACTTATATTGCTGACAAGCCAAGTGTACTTAAAAGGGTGCCTTCATTATTCGTCACCTTCGGCCGTACCTACCCTTATCACGTCAAAAATGAGGAATGTGTCACAATAGATTTTAATTTAACCCTTATTTTTCCTCGGAAAATAATGCTTGCCAACCAACGCCTTGGCAACCGCTTCAGCCTTCTCAAACCAATCGCTCCGCTACACAATCGCTGTTCGTGGGATTACCTGAAGCAGAACAATGACATTGTACAAGTTTACAGAAAAGCACCTGATAATTATAGTTCTATGCTCAACCTTGTTTATTGTTGCAATAGTTAAGTACAATATACCAATCATCAAGATCTATAAAAATGACAACGGACGATGTTTGGAATGATGTCATCTCAAACAGAATTTTGGAATTTGTGGTTATTTTGTGACATAGTCATCTCTCCTCTCGCTCCGTTTGTTTGGCTCTTTCCCTTTCGGACTAGTTGTCTCTGTGTATCTTTGTATTTTTATTTATCTATCTTTATCTTTGCATCGCTGTCTCTTTGTCTTAAGTGTTCCGCTAAATGCCGTAACCTTGAATGATCTTCGCCCGGTCTCTTCCAAAGCTAATCGATAATTATTGCTTCTGATTGAACGCTGGATCTCAATCTGAATCACGTCATGCAAGCAAGAGTCACAATCATCCACACTGGCAATCTTGTGGCGCATTAAGCCATGCCATTCGTACGTTACTGGCCTTCGAGGAGCGGCCAGCTGACACACCACACCGCACCACCCGGTGTCGTTCTCTTGGCGTGGACCGTTTATTGGCATTGTCGACTGAGAAGCGGTACAGTGAGCCCATAACGTGACTAGTGGGCCTGCGTGGACCCTACGCCCACACGTGACTGTTCGGCCACCGCTGTCAGTCACGCACACGCTCACCATCACAGGGGGAATTATTGCGGCGACACACTACAAAGTAAGTAATGTATAAATTATCACAGCCGGTGCGCACACGGCGGCGACAGGACAGCCGCGCCGCCCGCCGTCACGTCAGCTCTGTCGGCCCGTCACGTCACGTCACGTCACGGCGGCGACCAGACAGCCGCGCCGCCCGCCGTCACGCCAGCTCTGTCGGCCCGTCACGTCACGTCACGTCACGGCGGCGACCAGACAGCCGCGCCGCCCGCCGTCACGTCAGCTCTGTCGGCCCGTCACGTCACGTCACGTCACGGCGGCGACAAGACAGCCGCGCCGCCCGCCGTCACGCCAGCTCTGTCGGACCGTCACGTCACGTCACGGCTGCGACAAGACAGTCGCGCCGCCCGCCGTCACGCCAGCTCTGTCGGACCGTCACGTCACGTCACATCACGTCAGAACAGTGCCACGTCACGTGCCACGTGATGTCAAGCAATGTCCAGTCAGGCCGCGTCAGTTCTGTCACATCGCGTCACGTGACGCTGCGTAACGTCACGTTCCACTGCGCTACGTCACGTCACGTCAGGATAGTCACGGTGTGTTGGGCCGCGGAACGGCCCGCACAATCATGTCGTAGCGAGCCATGTGCCGTCAAGTCGCGCCCATTGCCGTCACGTCACGTCACGTCACACTGCGCAATGCCACGTCACGTCATGCCCCGATATGCGCCAGTGAACTGCCCGCCAAATCATGTCACGGGACATGTCCAGCCAGGTCACGTCTCGTCGCGTCTCGTCACGTCTCATCGTGTCCCGTCACTTTGCGTCACGTGACATCCCGTCCCGTCATGTTACGATAAGTCACGTCACGTCACGTCATCCGGCGGCGAGGGCACCCGGCACACATGTGCTGTGTGCACGCTGTCCGCACGACAGCCGCAGAAACGGCGGCCGTGCACTGGCGGCGTCACGTTGAATTGCACGCCAGTGCACGACTGGCGTCGAGACGTGCGCTCGGACCTCTACCCCGGGGGACGACCAGTGATGGGGCCGCGGCCGACGCCTGTGTTGGGAGCTGGCGCGAGACGGTCCGGACGGGCAGTTTCGCGTACGGCCGACGGCGGCGCCACTGTCGACACGCGACACTTCTAGAATACTAACGCAGTGCGTCTCGCACCAGCGTCTCGCACCACCACTTACCGCGAGGAGACAGTCCGGTTGGGCAGCGAGGAGCCAACATGAGATAATTTACGTCCAAAGGGAGGGGGATAGAGCCAGGTGACAGGTGGGAAGATCGGGGCCACGATATTGTTGTTCGGCAACGGTAATTCTTCACCCGCACCACAAGACCAGACAAAGGGTCAAATCTCCTCACGTCGGTCACATGTGGCGGCCGGCATCCCGCACAGCCGCCGCACTCCCTTCTGTCTCAGACCATGTTAGCGATGGCAACCATTGTACACACAACAAGACACACCACACACGGACACGTGATAGCCACTTGAGGATGCCACAATCTCAACACTTGATGACGCACAATCTCAGAATTGCCAAACCGTCAACACTAGAGGACGTCAAATCTTGCACTCGCCGTGTCAGCAACACTAGAGAATAACTCGCCGCACTCCCGAAACGCGGTGATCACTTGCGACGGAAATAAGCGCTCAAGGTTCCGTTGTCCATCGACGCACCTCGTCGAGACCGACGATGGGGGCTCGTCGTTCACGATGCGCCGTTGATCAGCAGTGGACCGTTCTCCTCGCGGTTGGCCTCCTCTACTATCCTGTAGCTCCTCTGGTTGAAGTTGTTTTGCGGGTACTGGTCCGGTCCTGCACCAGGGGACAAGTCGAAATCAGCTGAGGTGGAAAAATGTGGGGGTCGGGGGTTCGCGAGATCGGCATCATTGAATCGGTGTCAATCGGGAGATCGATGGCAATAGGAGAGCTGTGCCAGGAGATCGGCGTCCCGGGGAGATCAGCGTTGATGAAAGGTGGTGTGGATCATTCAGCATAAGCATCGGACATCGGACACAAGCATCGGTGCATCGGACGTTGAAATAATCTGGATGGAGCTGACAGCGTCCACGAAAGCAAAACCAAGAAGCACACCACGCGCTGCACACACGTGTTTGCCAAACATTCAGAGAGGAAATGTAGAGCATCACCATTATCATAGAGCATCATATCATAGAGCATCATCAACATCAGCAGCAGCATCATCATAATCAATCATACAGCATGTAGAGCATCGCAGTGCCCTGCGCCTACCACGCACCTGAGCCAGCCGGTCTGTCGAGTGTGTTGGCGGCCACGTGTTCTCGTTTCCTGTGCGCCCGCGCCGGCCGCGGCTGCAGGCTACCACCGGGCGGCTGCAGGCTACCACCGGGCAGCGCCGGCTGGCCGCCGTAGCGGCGGCCGGCGGCCGGCCGCGCGCCGTTCACCGTGATGCCGGCCTGCTGGGCGGCGCGCAGCACCGACTCGGCGAACTGCTCCGAGTCGCCGCCGGCGGCGCTGGCGTCGCTCTCGTCGTCGCAGCTGGTCGGCTCCCAGCTGCCGCCGGCCTCGCCGTTGACGGACGACTCGGGGCTGGGGCCGTGGTCGGACAGCTCCGACTCGTCGGCGCCGCACAGCTGCAGATGCGGCGCGCCCGGCCGCGCCTGCAGCTGCAGGCGCGGCTCGCGCCGGCCGCGCCGCCGCGCCGACACCAGCGGCGCCGCCTCGAACGCGTACAGCTCGTCGTCGCCGACGCGGCCGCCGCCGCTGCCGCCGCCGCCGTCCGGCTCGCCGGTCACGTTGTACAGCGGCTGGCGGCCGCCCGCCGAGCGGCCCGACCGCGAACTGCTGGTCGCCGAGCCGGCCGGGTGGCGGCGCTGCGCGTGCGGCGAGCCCAGGCCGCGCACGGACGGCGACGAGCCCGAGTAGGAGAGGTGCGCCAGGTGCGCCGAGCGCGCCGCCGTCGACGTCAGGTCGGGCGGCGGACACTGCGGCGGCGGCGGCACGAACTCGTTGAAGTCGGGAACCAGGTGGCCCTCGGGCGCGTACGCCAGGCAGGGGTGATTGTCGTAGTTTGGAGTGCGCGCACCTGCAGGAGCGGTAATACGTCACAAAACAAAGCATACATCAACGATTTCGGCAGCTCATTTGTGAATCGCGAACATTTTACAGCTCTACTAAGCACCAAATATTTGACGTGAAGATGAAACGGAAGCACCTAATAGGTGCGTGCACAGTTGAGTAACGTGTGCATCACACAACTCCATGTATTTCCTCCAACTTATGTTATGCTCGACACCAAACGATTGACGTGAAGACTGGACAGAAACATCTCACATACATGAAGATAGCTTGCCGAGCGCCGTGTGCATAGCTCAACGTTATGCACATTTCCTTCGGTCCACAGCTTGCCGTCTGCAGCCGCAGTGACCAGTGCCGGGTAGGCCGGCACCGCAACTGACCTCCGGTGTAGCCGACTGACCTCTGGTGTAGCCGACTGACCTCTGGTGTAGCCGACTGACCTCTGGTGTAGCCGACTGATCTCTGGTGTAGCCGACTGACCTCCGGTGTAGCCGACTGACCTCTGGTGTAGCCGACTGACCTCTGGTGTAGCCGACTGACCTCTGGTGTAGCCGACTGACTTCTGGTGTAGCCGACTGACCTCTGGTGTAGCTGCCGCCGGAGCTGGAGCCGCCGGGGTGGCCGCCGCACTCGGAGCCCGACCTCTTCATGCCCGACTCGTCCGAGCCGGACGTGCGCACCATCGGCCTCCGGCCAGCGCCGCTCACCAGCATCGTGGTCGCGTACGGCGCCGGCTCCGGCTGGTGGCAGAACGTGCGCGCGTCGGTCTACACTCGGCCACCTCGACGTCGCGCCTGGCGTGTCTGGTGGGTGCCATTGGCATGGGTGGGGAATGTGGTGCTGCTGTGGTGCGTGAAATAGTGTTGATACAGATGCTGTAGTGCTGCAGTGCTGCCCTTTACAGCTACAGTTTGGTCTATAAATGTATCACGGGTACGTCCAGTCTATAGTCACACGACTGTTTTTGCGATGTCACCTTTGCGAGTTGCAGCACCCTGTTGCACGCTCGCGCACACCAACTTGTAGCATCAGCTTCACCTGTGATGCTCGGCAACGTGTCCTCTAAAGACGTTCCAAATTTCACGTCAACATTAGGTCAGGTGACTGAGATATGACCCAAAATGTCCGGAGGGTACATGCAACCCAGGATCTCTACAGGCAAAAATACAAAAATACGGAAATACGAAATAGGAATGACTAAACCAGGCTAAGCCTGCACGCATGTTTAATTCTTGGTGTGCTTGCGATCTCCACATATAATTCAATTTGTTCGATTGGCTTCGTTAACTTTTTGGAAATGTCAGGACAAGTGAGATTAAACAAATATGAGATGGTGTATGCAAAACATTTGGCTTTGATTTGATGGCACCTGTTTACCTTTCCATGAGCGTCATCTGCTCGAAAATTGTCACCTTCTACAGTCATGCTTCCAGGTAGTTCGACATTCGCCGGCTCGGTGACCCTGACCTTTGCGCGAATCATCTGTCTTAGACTAAGTCCTCAGTGTGCATCTCCTCAACACTGAAGCACGAAATTGCATTTGTTTTACAGGGTTCGCAAACTTCGACGAAGACCAGTGACTAAGTGCACCCCAACATTATTAACATGGTTGACCTGACCTGGAAGGGCAGCCAAAAGAGATAGATACAAATGTCCAAGTAATTATAAAAGTTCAAGGAAGGAGCTACATCACGCGGTTTACCAAATCGCCTTATCTTGCTCAGGACAAAAGTCAGCGGGGGAGGTTAAACTGATCATCCACCGCACTGTGGGGAGTAGGAAACTATCCCCCACTGCGAGGGTGTGGCTTACTCGAGCCACACTCGAGCGCTTACTGCACCAGAATCAGCAAGGCACCAAAGAATCACATTTATCGCACCCAATAAACCATATGAGTTAGGCCGGAGGGCATGTCACGCGTCGCTACATTCGAAAGTTCAACCACCAAACGTGTCTCCATCGCAATCCCAACCCACCACACACACACACACATTCCCAATATCGCGTGCCGGCAGACGTGCTGCATCGACACCGACCTGGTCGCCGCGGTAGCCGGCGACGCCGCAGAAGGAGCTGATGTTGTGCTGGTCGAGCTCGGCGTACTCGGCCGCCGTGGTGGGCCGGTACTCGGCCGGCACCATCGGCCCCACGTCGCAGTTGAGCAACTTGGTCTCGGGCTCCTTCTGGAACTCGCCGCGCCAGCCGCGCTGGAACGCCGGGTCGATCCACAGCGGGCCGCGCTCGTTGTGCAGCGGCAGCAGCGAGATGTCGTCTGTTTTGCAGGACGGCACTGCGGCGAGAGGCGTCATGCTCACCACGCCGCGCCGAGGAAGCGCTGTCGGGCGCGCACCGAGTACCGGCGGCGTCAGGCGTTCTGTAGGATGCTAAGTGCGCGACGGAAGAGGGAGGAACGCCTCAAACGCTGCCACGAAGCACCCACCAAGCGCCATGCAAGCTCCGTATGCCCGCCGAGAGGCAGCTCAGACGCCAGCTGGCTGACTGGCGGTCTGGCCCGTCTGATCACGGCTGGGCTCACGCGGGCCTCGTTTGACTACCGAAATACAAGCACACGTTTGCCACTTTGAGTCGGGGGTGAAGCTGACATCGCGCGCGAAAGCACTCCGGCGCGTGCGAACGCCGTACTCACCGGCCAGGTTTCCGAGCGCCTTCTTCTCGCGCCGACGCCGCCAGCACACGACCACCACGAACGCCGAGAGCAGCAGAAACACGAGCGAGCCGATGGTGGCGATGAACCACGCCTCGTTCACCACTCCGCCGGCGGCGGGCAGCTGCTGCGAGTTGGTGGCGCCGCCGGCAGAGGCGCCGCCGGCGCCGGCCATGCGGAACCGGAACGGCGCCGACAGCGGGCCCGTGCCGATCCGGTTGACGGCGGCCGTGCGGATCAGGAAGGCGGCGCCGGCCGTCAGGTTCTTGAGGATCACCTGCGTGGTGGTGGCGTTGACGGTGACGTTGAAGCGGAAGCTGGCCTCCTGCTGGCTGAGGTGCAGCCGGTAGCCGGTGGTGACGCCGTTGCGGTCCGCCTCGGCCGGCGGCCGCCACGAGACGACAGCCGCCGTTGAGTTGATGGGCCGCACGTCGAGGTCGAGCGGCGCCCCGCTCGGCACTGTCCGACAAACGGCAACCGCGTCAGGCGTCCGTCTGAAGGTGCCGCGCACGCGTCGCACTCTGAGCACCCGTCACACTCTCCGCCGCTGAACAAACTACAGCGTTGTGAGATACACGTCAGAGAAGGTGTTCTGAGCAATCTACAGCGTTGTGAGACGCTCGCCGGAGATGGTGTTCGAGCGATGACGGCACCACTGAGAAGCACCTACCACACACTCTTCCCAACCAGCAATAACAGGGGATCGAACATTCACCACAAACTTTGCAGAACAAACAACATTATCAACGTGCGTCCAAACTGCCAGACAAACTGTAGCATATGAAGCCGGTCGCAATGCGTTGGCAGTGCCAAAACCTAATCTGTACCGGGTATTTATGAAACCCCTACCTTGCTGCTGAACCTTACCATCGGCCATACCTTACCTTCCCCACACCATATAAAATACCTCACCTTCGCCATACCATACATCATACATTGCCTTGGCTATACGGAGCTTCCTCGACCCTAGGGCTAACTGTGGCTACATACACATATTACATACGCAAATCCCAGGAGCCTGGAGTCTGCGGAGATTCCCGCGAAAACCTTGCTTACTCGGGAACGTGTCTGAGGCTGCTGAGGTGGGGCCAATCTTTCCCCAGCAGGCCGTCAACGTGCGCTTGTCCGTGCCGCAGCCGGTGGCGGACACTCACCGTCCTCCAGTGTGCGGGCACGGCACTCACCGTCCTCCGGGGTGCGGGCACGGCACTCACCGTCTTCCAGGGTGCGAGCACGGCACTCACCGTCCTCCGGGGTGCGGACACGGCACTCACCGTCCTCCAGGGTGCGGACACGGCACTCACCGTCCTCCAGGGTGCGGACCGTCCGGATGTTGGACGGTTGGCCGTGCACCGACTTGAAGAACGGCACCAGGAAGAACTGGTAGGTGGCGAACTTGGCGAGGTCGGCCACGATGTAGGCGGTGCCGCCCGAGTTGTGGATGCTGAGCGAGTGGAACTGGTCGGTCGCCATGTCCCGGTACCGGATCAGGAAGCCGTCCACGAAGGCGGCGCTGCTCAGAATCTGAAATGGCGCGCAGTCAGCTGCTGAACGATGGCATAGGGCGGGGCGAAGGCGCGCGCAGTCAGCTGCTGAGGTATGGTATGGAGGCGGGACGAATCCGCGCAGTCAGCTACTGAAAGATGGCATAGGGCGGGGCGAAGGCGCGCGCAGTCAGCTGCTGAGGCGTGGCATGGAGGCGGGGCGAAGGCGCACAGTCAGCTGCTGAAGGATGACATAGAGGGGGCGAAGGCGTGCAGTCAGCTGCTGAGGCGTGGCATGGAGGTGGGGCGAAGGCGCCCAGACAGCTGGTGGAGGATGGCATGGAGGCCGGGCGAAGCATGGTTAACCGCTCGTGGTCGGAAAGCAGAAAAACAAGCTTAAGCGTGCTAAAATGAATCTGGTGAAATGAGTCTGTTAAGCTTTGTATTTGACAGTGTAAGTAATGAATGACATCATAACGATGCAGCAAGCTCCCCACCACCTAGCGCGCCAGCAACTGCCAAGACGTGAAAATGAACGTAGTTCCCACGCGGGCTAAGACAGCTTGGGAAGGTAACGCCACGTCTCACAATTATAGCCACTGATGACGCAAATTTTTAGCTGAACAATTTGCTACTAACGATATCAGCGGTGTCGGTAAACATAAGCACTTCACAAACAAAGATCACTGAACGCAAGTGCCTTTCAGGCAGTGATTTCTTGAGTGAGTAGCTCCTTTATTCACCAGGCGTAAGATATGCATTATCCGTGGGGAGCCAGTTTAATAATTCGCCTTTTACCATTTCCAAGCTACCTCTAGTATCTAATGACGCAATGATTGTGACACAGCTAATGCGAGCTCCCGGAGCGCGACATATGGCCGAGAATTTGATGGCAGAAGGCAGCCGAGTGCAAATACAGAGGAGGATATCTGAGCTCAAACAGCGAGGAGAAGAGCACTGGAGCGCAAGCACACAGCACAGTCAAGCGTTCACGGACAGTGCGGAGGGCAGCCGACCGTCCGTACAGAGAAGAGCGGCGGCACATAGGAGTGCATTCATACAGAGGAGAGCGTTCGTACAGAGGAGAGCGGCAGCACAGAGGAGAGCGGCGGCACAGAGAGCGTCCGTACAGAGGAGAGAGGCGGCACAGAGGAGAGAGGCGGCACAGAGGAGTGCATTCATACAGAGGAGAGCGTTCGTACAGAGGAGAGCGGCAGCACAGAGGAGAACGACGGCACAGAGGAGAGCGGCAGCACAGAGAGCGTCCGTACAGAGGAGAGAGGCGGCACAGAGGAGTGCATTCATACAGAGGAGAGCGTTCGTACAGAGGAGAGCGGCAGCACATTGGAGAGCGGCAGCACATAGGAGAGCGGCGGCACAGAGGAGAGCGTCCGTGCAGAAGAGAGTGGCAGCACAGAGAGCGTCCGTACAGAGGAAAGCGGCGGCACAGAGGAGAGCGTCCGCATAGAGGAGAGCGGCAGCACAGAGAGCGTCCGTACAGAGGAGAGCGGCGGCACAGACAACGTCCGTACAGAGGAGAGCGGCGGCACAGACAACGTCCGTACCGAGGAGAGCGGCAGCACAGAGAGCGTCCATATGGAGGAGAGCGGCGGCACAGAGAGCGTCCGTACAGAGGAGAACGGCAGCACAGAGGAGAGCGTCCGTACACAGGAGAGCGGCGGCACAGAGAGCGTTCATACAGAGGAGAGCGGTGGCACAGAGAGCGTCCGAACAGAGGAGAGCGGCGGCACAGAGGAGAGCAACCGGATGCAAACATAGCGGAGGATGGTCAGGCAGCAGTACAGGAGGACGGTCCAGAGCCTGATAGCAGCACAGCACAGACACAGACGACGGCAGCTAAGTGTTAAAGCAGAAGGGGGCAACCAAGCACCAACGTGGCGGACAGAAACTGCACCAGTAGAGAAGAGGGCGGCCGGGGACCGATATGGCGAAGGGGATGGGCCACCTCAGTGGCATCACAGAACAGGACAGCCGAGCACCAGCATAGCGGACGGAAGCTCGACACCAACATAGAGGATGGCAGCTGAAGACCGATATGACGAAGTGCAGCCAAGCACCATCATAACGAAGGGAGGCCAACTGATGATACATTTACAGGCAGCTGCACAATACAGGGGGTGGGGGGAGGGGGGTATCAGAGCCTCGCCGGAAAGCCGTTCCTCACGAGGAGCGTTCAGTCGGAACAGTCTGAGCTCGAATCTGAGGTTAGGCCGAAACAGGGACAACTCTCCGACGACGTCGCGCCCCGGCACCACGTCCAGCAACGCGACGCCCCGCAGAGCCGGAGAGTCGCGCCACGACGCCCCGCCGAGACGGAGAGTCGCGCCACGACGCCCCGCCGAGCCGGAGAGTCGCGCCACGACGCCCCGCCGAGCCGGAGAGTCGCGCCACGGCGCCCCGCAGAGCCGGAGTGCCGCGCCACTACGCGACACGCGACACGCGACACGCGGCCGCCACCCACCTGCCAGTTGAGCTTGACGGCCGTAGAGGAGATGGCGTGCGCGGCACGCAGGCGCACCGTGAAGGCGGCCAGCCGGGCGGCGGCGTCGGCCAGCCGGCGGCCGGCGGCGCCCTCTGCCGGCGCGGCTAACGTGTGCACGGCCGCCGACAGCTCCGACAGCGGCGACGCGCCCTGGCCGTTCTCGGTGCGCACGCCGAACACGTAGGTGGTGTCGGCGCGCAGGCCGCGCACGGTGGCCGTCTCGGCGGCCAGGCGGCGCGCGGCCGTCACCCAGCCGGCGGCCGTGTCGGGGCTGAAGTACTCGACCGTGTAGCCGCGCAGTGCCGAGCCGCCCACGCGCTGGCCGGGCCGCCAGCTGAGCGTCGCCGAGGTGGCGTTGCGCGTCGTGACTCGCGGCCGCCGCGGCGCCGACGGGTAGGTGGCCGCCTCGGCCAGCCGGTAGAAGCGGATGTTGGGGTTGGTCGGGTTGGCCACCACCAGCGACGCGGAGGCGGACGTGCGCGCGCCGGACGTCGACGTCACCGTGCACGTGTACACGCCGCTGTCGGCCAGCCGCAGGTCTGAAACGCACCCGGCCGGCTTAGTACGATCGGTCAGGTCGAGTCTGCACCAGAAGTGGGGTCAGTCACGTGCGGTCAGGTCGAGTCTGCACCAGAAGTGGGGTCAGTCGCGCACGGTCAGGTCGAGTCTGCACCAGAAGTGGGGTCAGTCACGCGCGGTCAGGTCGAGTCTGCACCAGAAGTGGGGTCAGTCACGTGCGGTCAGGTCGAGTCTGCACCAGAAGTGGAGTCAGTCGCGCACGGTCAGGTCGAGTCTGCACCAGAAGTGGGGTCAGTCACGCGCGGTCAGGTCGAGTCTGCATCAGAAGTGAGTGGGGTTAGTCACGTGCGGTCAGGTCGAGTCTGCACCAGAAGTGAGTGGGGTCAGTCACGCGCGGTCAGGTCGAGTCTGCACCAGAAGTGGGGTCAGTCACGCGCGGTCAGGTCGAGTCTGCACCAGAAGTGGGGTCAGTCGCGCACGGTCAGGTCGAGTCTGCACCAGAAGTGGGGTCAGTCACGCGCGGTCAGGTCGAGTCTGCACCAGAAGTGGGGTCAGTCACGCGCGGCCAGGTCGAGTCTGCACCAGAAGTGAGTGGGGTCAGTCACGCGCGGCCAGGTCGAGTCTGCACCAGAAGTGAGTGGGGTCAGTCACGCGCGGACAGGTCGAGTCTGCACCAGAAGTGAGTGGGGTCAGTCAGGTGCGGTCAGGTCGAGTCTGCACCAGAAGTGGGGTCAGTCACGCGCGGTCAGGTCGAGTCTGCACCAGAAGTGAGTGGGGTCAGTCACGCGCGGTCAGGTCGAGTCTGCGTCAGAAGTGAGTGGGGTCAGTCACGCGCGGCCAGGTCGGTCCACGTCGAGCCTGGAGCAGGCGGGGTGATGTTGGCCATGTGTGGTCCTGTACTGCGCCCCCACCACGCGAGCACGTGCCACATATAGGGGCAAAACCACCGGAGGGGATGGCAGATGGCGGTGCCCCGTCCCGTAAATTATGTTATGGTTACAGAACTAGTGAGGAAGGGTCAGACTTAAAAGAAGTTATCCCCTCCTCCTTCATTGTGGTATAACTACAAATGTATCGTGCAAGGGTAGCATGCAAGCGTATCATGCAACACTCTAAATGAGTCAGCGTGCACTGCACAAACTAATAATGCAGCCCACGGGCCAGGGTACGATCAATCGCCGCACCCATTGGCTTCCCGATGCCCAAAGTATCCGAAGAAGAAGAACCTTGGGTTCTTTTACGACGCATTCAACCGCTAGGTTATATAGCGTCGCTGCCCAAAGTATCCAATAGCCTTTGGCTGCTCAGGCGATGTCATGGTCAGAGACGCAGCCAATGGGAGGGCAGTCCCCCCCCTCCATTGGCAGCCAACAATACACTAGATCGAACAATACGATTTGAGGTTTTCACCACCCAAAACCATAAATTTTCGGAGCGCGAGGCGCGCCGAAACCTGTTCTTTCTTCGTTCCCTTTTTGGGGGCGGTCCCCCACCCCCAACATTACGAAAACCCTGTCTGTGCCAATAGTCATGGCACCTTCACCACTGCACAGCGCACATACAATGGTACACAGCGCAGTGCGTCACTCGCTGCCCGACGGTGTCACACGGAGCTACAAGCTGTCATCAATTTTCCTGAAATACGTACAAGAACACAATGCCAGCATTCCCACATGGCGTGTATATCCGTTCGCACATGTATGTGTGTATGTATACTTTAATAGCCATCCATATATATATGGCTTTTCATGCGCTCGTTCCAATGAGATAAAAACGAGGATATCGTAGCACAAACAAATGGAACAACTCACGTATAAAAGTGGAACACATATACCTGTTAGCAACCAGAAAGCTCGTACATGTACGTTACAGCACACCATCTATAATCATAATCAACGAATATGCTTCTTAAGACTATTTTTATAAGCTGCCATATTGCACTGCTGAATATCGTTCGGCAGTCTGCTGAAAGCTTCCGCAGTTCGGTACATAAATGTCTACTTCCCTGACTCCGATTGGACATTTGGAATGTCTATGTGCCTGTCTTGACGCTAATTACATTTCCTCACAGATTCACGAAACTGCACTGGTTGTGCGAGCTCATATGGCTGAACAAGTCATGACCCGCTCTAGCAGGCGAAGCGAATGACACCTGGCCACACCACAGGCCGCCGAGCACCCCAACTCGCACGCGACGTCGGTGGACGTGAAACGGTGGCAGGGCAGAAAGGCGACACGGTGAACTCCTGCGCTGTGCACGCAAAGTCGACCAAGCCGGGTGTCCTTAATGACCTGGTCATTACCGGGAACGCGAAATGGTCAGTGCTCTGTCACGCAGCACGAGTGGGGCAGGAGCACCACTCGCAACACGTAGTGCAGCGCTCAGGTGAAAGTGAAGTGGGATAATCCCGGCTTATCGTGAGTGCCATCACGTGTTGTCGCGGCGCTGCTCCTGCAATCCCGACTGTGGCGTGGCTGGGAATAGGTGCCATGACGCGTCTTGAGAGTGCAGAGATATATAGTCCGCCACAGTTGTATGGAGGAGATAATCGGTGCCATGACGCGTCTTGAGAGTTCAGAGATATATAGTGCGCCACAGTTGTATGGAGGAGATAATCGGTGCCATGACGCGTCAGAGATATATAGTCCGCCACAGTTGTATGGAGGAGATAATCGGTGCCATGACGCGTCTTGAGAGTGCAGAGATATATAGTGCGCCACAGTTGTATGGAGGAGATAATCGGTGCCATGACGCGTCTTGCTCGGTCAGTTGGCTCAAGCGTCACGTCACGCTTGATACAACTAGGTGACTAATACCTGCAGACAACTTGAGACCACTTGAGAGTGCAGAGATATATAGTCCGCCACAGTTGTATGGAGGAGATAATCGGTGCCATGACGCGTCTTGCTCGGTCAGTTGGCTCAAGCGTCACGTCACGCTTGATACAACTAGGTGACTAATACCTGCAGACAACTTACCCTTGAGAGTGCAGAGATATATAGTCCGCCACAGTTGTATGGAGGAGATAATCGGTGCCATGACGCGTCTTGCTCGGTCAGTTGGCTCAAGCGTCACGTCACGCTTGATACAACTAGGTGACTAATACCTGCAGACAACTTGAGACCACTTGAGAGTGCAGAGATATATAGTGAGCCACAGTTGTATGGAGGAGATAATCGGTGCCATGACGCGTCTTGAGAGTGCAGAGATATATAGTCCGCCACAGTTGTATGGAGGAGATAATCGGTGCCATGACGCGTCTTGAGAGTGCAGAGATATATAGTCCGCCACAGTTGTATGGAGGAGATAATCGGTGCCATGACGCGTCTTGAGAGTGCAGAGATATATAGTCCGCCACAGTTGTATGGAGGAGATAATCGGTGCCATGACGCGTCTTGAGAGTGCAGAGATATATAGTCCGCCACAGTTGTATGGAGGAGATAATCGGTGCCATGACGCGTCTTGAGAGTGCAGAGATATATAGTCCGCCACAGTTGTATGGAGGAGATAATCGGTGCCATGACGCGTCTTGAGAGTGCAGAGATATATAGTCCGCCACAGTTGTATGGAGGAGATAATCGGTGCCATGACGCGTCTTGCTCGGTCAGTTGTCTCAAGCGTCACGTCACGCTTGATACAACTAGATAACTAATACCTTCAGACAACTGAGACCGCTTGAGAGTGCAGAGATATATAGTCCGCCACAGTTGTATGGAGGAGATAATCGGTGCCATGACGCGTCTTGCTCGGTCAGTTGGCTCAAGCGTCACGTCACGCTTGATACAACTAGGTGACTAATACCTTCAGACAACTTGAGACCGCTTGAGAGTGCAGAGATATATAGTCCGCCACAGTTGTATGGAGGAGATAATCGGTGCCATGACGCGTCTTGCTCGGTCAGTTGGCTCAAGCGTCACGTCACGCTTGATACAACTAGGTGACTAATACCTTCAGACAACTTGAGACCGCTTGAGAGTGCAGAGATATATAGTCCGCCACAGTTGTATGGAGGAGATAATCGGTGCCATGACGCGTCTTGCTCGGTCAGTTGGCTCAAGCGTCACGTCACGCTTGATACAACTAGGTGACTAATACCTTCAGACAACTTGAGACCGCTTGAGAGTGCAGAGATATATAGTCCGCCACAGTTGTATGGAGGAGATAATCGGTGCCATGACGCGTCTTGCTCGGTCAGTTGGCTCAAGCGTCACGTCACGCTTGATACAACTAGGTGACTAATACCTTCAGACAACTGAGACCGCTTGAGAGTGCAGAGATATATAGTCCGCCACAGTTGTATGGAGGAGATAATCGGTGCCATGACGCGTCTTGCTCGGCCAGTTGTCTCAAGCGTCACGTCACGCTTGATACAACTAGGTGACTAATACCTTCAGACAACTGAGACCACTTGAGAGTGCAGAGATATATAGTCCGCCACAGTTGTATGGAGGAGATAATCGGTGCCATGACGCGTCTTGCTCGGTCAGTTGTCTCAAGCGTCACGTCACGCTTGATACAACTAGGTGACTAATACCTTCAGACAACTTGAGACCGCTTGAGAGTTCAGAGATATATAGTCCGCCACAGTTGTATGGAGGAGATAATCGGTGCCATGACGCGTCTTGCTCGGTCAGTTGGCTCAAGCGTCACGTCACGCTTGATACAACTAGGTGACTAATACCTTCAGACAACTTGAGACCGCTTGAGAGTGCAGAGATATATAGTCCGCCACAGTTGTATGGAGGAGATAATCGGTGCCATGACGCGTCTTGCTCGGTCAGTTGGCTCAAGCGTCACGTCACGCTTGATACAACTAGGTGACTAATACCTTCAGACAACTTGAGACCGCTTGAGAGTGCAGAGATATATAGTCCGCCACAGTTGTATGGAGGAGATAATCGGTGCCATGACGCGTCTTGCTCGGCCAGTTGTCTCAAGCGTCACGTCACGCTTGATACAACTAGGTGACTAATACCTTCAGACAACTTGAGACCGCTTGAGAGTGCAGAGATATATAGTCCGCCACAGTTGTATGGAGGAGATAATCGGTGCCATGACGCGTCTTGCTCGGTCAGTTGTCTCAAGCGTCACGTCACGCTTGATACAACTAGGTGACTAATACCTTCAGACAACTTGAGACCGCTTGAGAGTTCAGAGATATATAGTCCGCCACAGTTGTATGGAGGAGATAATCGGTGCCATGACGCGTCTTGCTCGGTCAGTTGTCTCAAGCGTCACGTCACGCTTGATACAACTAGGTGACTAATACCTTCAGACAACTTGAGACCGCTTGAGAGTGCAGAGATATATAGTCCGCCACAGTTGTATGGAGGAGATAATCGGTGCCATGACGCGTCTTGCTCGGTCAGTTGGCTCAAGCGTCACGTCACGCTTGATACAACTAGATAACTAATACCTTCAGACAACTTGAGACCGCTTGAGAGTGCAGAGATATATAGTCCGCCACAGTTGTATGGAGGAGATAATCGGTGCCATGACGCGTCTTGCTGGCAGTACCAACCAAAACAGAAACAATACCTAAGTCAGAATATATAGTCCGCCACAGTGTAGAAGGCCAACCAAATAACAGTTGATGGAGGAGAAACGGTGCCAACGTCACCACTCAGAATATAAGTCCGCCACAGTTGTATGGAGGAGATAACGGTGCCAGACGCGTCTGCCGCCAGTGGCCGCCACACCAACACAGACAAACCCAACAACCCCTAGAGTGCAGAGATATATAGTCCGCCACAGTTGTATGGAGGAGATAATCGGGCCAGACGCGTCTGCCCCCCCACCCCCCAGGCAGAATATATATCCGCCACAGTTGTATGGAGGAGATAATCGGTGCCAGACGCGTCTGCGGAGGAAGCCACGCACGCTACACAGACAATACCCACAACTAACCGCTGAACAGAGATATATAGTCCGCCACAGTTGTATGGAGGAGATAATCGGTGCCATGACGCTCTTGCCGGCAGGCCAGCGTCACGCACGCGATACAACAGACAAACCCAGACAACTAGACCGCTGAGAGTGCAGAGATATATAGTCCGCCACAGTTGTATGGAGGAGATAATCGGTGCCATGACGCGTCTGCCGGCAGGCCAGCACGCACGCTGTACTAGGACAACCGCACAACTGACCGCTGAGAGTGCAGAGATATAAGTCCGCCACAGTTGTATGGAGGAGATAATCGGTGCCATGACGCGTCTTGCGACACCACCAACAACAACACCAACAACACCAAGTCAGAGAATATAGTCCGCCACAGTTGTATGGAGGAGATAATCGGGCCATGACGCGTCTTGCCGCCAGTCGACCACAACGGACAACCCACAACCCCAGAGTGCAGAGATATATAGTCCGCCACAGTTGTATGGAGGAGATAATCGGTGCCATGACGCGTCTTCCGGCAGCGCCACGCACGCGAACACAGACAACCACAACGACCGCTGAGCGCAGAGATATATAGTCCGCCACAGTTGTATGGAGGAGATAATCGGTGCCATGACGCGTCTGCCGGCAGGGCCACCACGCACCAACAACAGACAAACCAACAACAGACCGCTAAGTGCAGAGATATATAGTCCGCCACAGTTGTATGGAGGAGATAATCGGTGCCATGACGCGTCTTGCTCGGTCAGTTGGCTCAAGCGTCACGTCACGCTGATACAACTAGGTACTAATACCTGCAGACAACTGAGACCGCTTGAGAGTGCAGAGAATAAGTCCGCCACAGTTGTATGGAGGAGATAATCGGTGCCATGACGCGTCTTGCCGGCAGCCAAGCGCACGCACGCTAACACAGGACAAACCCAACAACAACCGCTAGAGTGCAGAGATATATAGTCCGCCACAGTGTATGGAGGAGATAATCGGGCCATGACGCGTCTGCCGGCAGTGCCGCCACGCACGCGAACAACAGGACAAACCCAGACAACAGACCGCAAGTGCAGAGATATATAGTCCGCCACAGTTGTATGGAGGAGATAACGGTGCCATGACGCGTCTCTCGGCCAGTTGTCTCAAGCGTCACGTCACGCTGATACAACTAGGACTAAACCCAGACAACTGAGACCACAGAGTGCAGAGATATAGTCCGCCACAGTTGTATGGAGGAGATAATCGGTGCCATGACGCGTCTTGCCGGTCAGTGAAAACCCCCCGCCCAAGCCACGCACGCAACAACAGGACACCCAGACAACTGAGACCGCTAGAGTGCAGAGATATATAGTCCGCCACAGTTGTATGGAGGAGATAATCGGTGCCATGACGCGTCTTGCCGGTCAGTTGTCTCAGCGTCACGTCACGCTATACAACTAGTAACTAATACCTCAGACAACTGAGACCGCTGAGGTCAGAGATATATAGTCCGCCACAGTTGTATGGAGGAGATAATCGGTGCCATGACGCGTCTTGCCGGTCAGTTGTCTCAAGCGTCACGTCACGCTAACAACTAGGTGACTAATACCTCAGACAACTTGAGACCGCTTGAGAGTGCAGAGATATATAGTCCGCCACAGTTGTATGGAGGAGATAATCGGTGCCATGACGCGTCTTGCTCGGTCAGTTGTCTCAAGCGTCACGTCACGCTTGATACAACTAGGTGACTAATACCTTCGACAACTGAGACCGCTTGAGGTGCAGAGATATATAGTCCGCCACAGTTGTATGGAGGAGATAATCGGTGCCATGACGCGTCTTGCTCGGTCAGTTGGCTCAAGCGTCACGTCACGCTTGATACAACTAGGTGACTAATACCTTCGACAACGAGACCCTAGGTGCAGAGATATAAGTCCGCCACAGTTGTATGGAGGAGATAATCGGTGCCATGACGCGTCTTGCTCGGTCAGTTGCTCAAGCGTCACGTCACGCTATACAACTAGGTGACTAATACCTCAACAACTTGAGACCGCTTGAGAGTCAGAGATATATAGTCCGCCACAGTTGTATGGAGGAGATAATCGGTGCCATGACGCGTCTTGCTCGGTCAGTTGTCTCAAGCGTCACGTCACGCTTGATACAACTAGATGACTAATACCTTCAGACAACTTGAGAGCTGCAGAGATATATAGTCCGCCACAGTTGTATGGAGGAGATAATCGGTGCCATGACGCGTCTTGCTCGGTCAGTTGTCTCAAGCATCACGTCACGCTTGATACAACTAGGTGACTAATACCTTCAGACAACTTGAGACCGCTTGAGAGTGCAGAGATATATAGTCCGCCACAGTTGTATGGAGGACACGCTGGGTGTCACGTCGATGATGGTGGGTTGCATATGCAGAATTACCGAAGCTAATTTTCGTACAGATGACGTTCTGATCGGTTTTCTTAAATGTCCTGCGCGGCCATTTCTTTAGCAAGCTCCTCTTTGGCCGTTTTGCACAGCGGGAATATTAGCGAAACTTTCATTTGTAAGCTAATTTTAATATCGTGATTGGCAACTGCACATGGACACCACTGGACTAAATCAAGCCGATTATTGTACCACTGGCCAGATGATGCTGCCACCACCGGGATCAGCAAGTTACTATCCATTCAGTTAACTACCACCATAATGTCACCATCACCGCCACCATTATTTACCTCCCAGCAGGACGAATCACATGAACTATGCTGTCTTGAACAGGATGGTCCAGTCACCACTGGGGCTATGTCATTGTCACATGGATTACATCGTCCAAAGCAGAACCATACTGTCTTGAACAGGATGGTTCAGTCACCACTGCGGCTTTGTCATTGTCACATGGATTACATCGTCCCAAGCAGAACCATACTGTCTTGAACAGGATGATCCAGTCACCACTGTGGCTTTGTCATTGTCACATGGATTACATCGTCAAACGTAGGTCACAGCGGTTACCACCATGCCCATCTTATCAGTCAAATTATGCTCTTCTAAATCCTGTGCCATCATTAGCCAGCTCCTGTAGCCGTATTCGGCTCACATTATCCCCAACTTCCTCATGCCGGTGCCCCAACATCGTCATCGACAGCCACGCTCACGCCTGCAATCCGCCCCAACACTTCACCCACCGCTCGTTCCACCTCACCGTTCGGCTCCACCCTCTCTGTGAGCACCATCCCCGGCCCCGCCGCCCTGCTCTCACTGTCCACCTTCAGGGAGCCGTCGTTCCACATCACCGTTCGGCTCCACCCTCTCTGTGAACACCATCCCCGGCCGGCCGTGGCCGCCCCCAGCACTCACCGTCCACCTTCAGGGAGCCGTCGTCGGGGTCGACGCGCGTGCGCGGCTCGTCGTCGCGCACCAGCCGGCCGTCCTTGGCCCAGGTGACGACGCCCGGCTCTGCCGGCCGGCACGGCAGCAGCGCCAGACTCTTCAGCGGCAGCGTCTGGTTGCCGGGCAGCACGGCCAGCACCGGCGGCGGCCGCACGCGGCCCGTCTCGGCCACCTCCAGGTGGGCGCTGACCACCTGCGGCGGCGCGCGTGTCATACAGGTGGACACCACTCGGCCACCTCCAGGTGGGCGCTCACCACCTGCGGCGGCGCGCGTGTCATACAGGTGGACACCACTCGGCCACCTCCAGGTGGGCACTCACCACCTGCGGCGGCCGCGCGCGCCTCTCGGCCACCTCCAGGTGGGCGCTGACCACCTGCGGCGGCGCGCGTGTCATACAGGTGGACACCACTCGGCCACCTCCAGGTGGGCGCTGACCACCTGCGGCGGCGCGCGTGTCATACAGGTGGACACCACTCGGCCACCTCCAGGTGGGCGCTGACCACCTGCGGCGGCGCGCGGGTCGGAGAGGTGGAGGCAGTCCGACACGACGAGGAAGTGTTGGGAGTATGCGGCGGTCCAGCATAGCACAGCCCGGGTGGGGAGTAGACGGCGGTCCAGCATAGCACAGCCCGGGTGGGGAGTAGACGGCGGTCCAGCACAGCACAGCCCGGGTGGGGAGTAGACGGCGGTCCAGCACAGCACAGCCCGGGTGGGGAGTAGACGGCGGTCCAGCACAGCACAGCCCGGGTGGGGAGTAGACGGCGGTCCAGCACAGCACAGCCCGGGTGGGGAGTAGACGGCGGTCCAGCACAGCACAGCCCGGGTGGGGAGTAGACGGCGGTCCAGCACAGCACAGCCCGGGTGGGGAGTAGACGGCGGTCCAGCACAGCACAGCCCGGGTGGGGATGAGACAGTGCCACGTAGGACAGCGATTGACATGTTCGCAACGTAAATAACCATCCCTGCTGCAAGCCAGCTGCTGAGTCTCCTGTCGGAACTCGCATCTCCCACCACCGATGGAGGCTCCAGTGATTATGAGGACCCGGACTCTAATCGAAGACAAGCCAGCATTCGACCCACAACGTGCACTCGACATCCAGGCGCCAACACGCTCCGGCAAGCCCGAGTTCGACGCGTCGACGAGCGCCGCCACCGCGGCCCACCTGGGAGCCGACGGCGTTGAGCGCCGTGCAGGCGTAGTAGCCGCGGTCGGCGCGCCTCGCCGCGCTGATGTGCAGGCTGCCGTCGGCGCCGACGGAGAAGCGGCCGCGCGCGCCGCCGGCGAAGATGGCGTCGCCGCTGCCGGCGCGCGACCAGAACACGACCGGCGCCGGGTGGCCGGCGCCGCCGCACTCGAACGTGATCCCGTCGCCGCGCGCCACGCGCCGGTCGCTCGGAGAACGGTCGAACGACGGGTACGCTGTCGGGCGGGCGGAGAGTGAGCGCGGTGCGACGGGAACGGGAGGGGGGGCGCTGCGGTCGGCGGAGGTGTGCGACACGAGAGGGAGCCGGCGAAGCTTTCCGCGGTATGGCAACGACCGAAGTGTGGCGGTCGTTGCAATTAATTCCGCCACCGACGACCTAGAAAACAGTGCATTGTTTTCAACAATGCATGCACCTGAAGCTGTTTTCATTTCAAACCTTTGCTTTTAGGTATGCGATATCCCAAAACGTAGTATAGCATTATACGCCCTCCGTTATTTTCGTCAACACTTAAAATAAAAATGCACTGATTCAAACTAAAAATGCACTGAAAAATACGAAGTGGTGTTTCATGTGTTAACATGCGTATATATATATATATATATATATATATATACATATACATATATATATACTATATATACATATATACATATATATATACATATATATATATATATATATATATTATATATATATATATAAAATATATATATATATATATATATATATATATATATATATATATATATATATATACATATTCCAGCGCAACCACCACCCCCATCGGAACACAGGCATGGCACAAGATTACCGACACGCTTCACTTTATCAAAGCCCTTTAATGATATGAACTGGTCTCCCTATTGAAGCTCATCAAGGCGAGCACTGGCTGCATTTGCCGGCTTAATGGCCGGTAATCAGCATTATAAATGGGAGGTCATGCAGGCTCGGCGCCTTTAAAAACCGGCCGCCCGAAGCTCATGGCTTATATTTAGCGCCAGCAGTTGGCAGCGCGGTGGGTGCTTTTGTTCGCAACCGACAAACGATCCGTCTGGCTAGGTGCGTCCATTCATTTGTTTGATCCAGTGAGCATTGGCACCTCCATTGGCACCTCCATTGGCACCTCCATTGGCACCTCCATTCCGACCGTCAGTCAAACCCAAATTCTGCCCAAATTGGCATGGACAATTGACATCAATGGCGGCGGAATGTAACAGCGTGGGAGTTGTTTTAGCTTTGTTCTCAAGTGGCAATGAACTGGGAATTCCGTTGCACTTGAAATGATGGACAACAATGATCATACATCTGATATTATAGTCTTCAGACTGGGGTTATGTACGGTCTTAAAAGTGCACAAATTGTTTGATTCAGTACATTGGGAAAGCAATACGCAAACTGTGCACGATAGCGCACCGGCCACGAAGCAGAGACCGATTATCATGCAATGTGGTGGGTCAGCATTGCTTAACACGCAACAGACCAATTCGGAGAAGAAAGCATGTTCGTTCTTTCACCGGAATGTGGCTCATTTGTCAGGTGTAAAATAACTGGAGCACCACGTCATCGTCTGAAGGCAGTCAACAACGTCAAGCCGAAGCTGTAAGCGTCGTGAGAAGCTGTGACTTTGCCGGTCATTGGCGACGGCCGGCGATGCCCCCCGTGAGCATGGTCACCTATGGAGACGACGCACACCATGGCACCGGCGTCTCCCAACTACTGCTGGTGCTAGTGACCTCCCCATCTACCTCCATCTGCATCTCTCTCCCATCGCCTCCCAGCTACCGCTGGTGCTAGTGACCTGCTCGTCTACCCCACCACCCACCCGCGTTGGTCTCCCACCATGAGGTGCAATCTCAAGTGCAGTCTCAGAATGCAAGGTGACCCTGCATTCCTCAGACCCAGTGACTTCCCGTCTACCCCGAACGCACAACCACCTCACAAACCACACTCACTGCGCAGTAGCATGCCACCTGCTCCGTGTGCTCGTGTGCTCGTGCCCTCAGGCGTGCGGACCTGTGATCTTCCACACTGACCTGTAGTGACCAGTCTACAGTGACCTTCCACCCAATCCTGATGTAATCCCGTCCCACCGTCTTTCCGTCACCTCCCATCGACTCTGCATGCACAGTGACGTTCCACTGATGCCCGGTGACCTCACCACATACTGTCCAGTCAACAGTGACCTACCAACCCACTCCCAACATATTGTCAGTACGTGCCCAGCGGCGGTGGTTGTACTAGGACACGCGCGCCCTGTCCCTCCGATCGAAAGTAAGGCGCCCCTCTTACGACTTGGCGCTCCCCTGGAACGTCACGAAGGCGGCCCTTTGGAAGGCCCGCCCGCACCCTCTCCACCTACGCCTCGAACTTGTCCGACAGAGGCGCCATCCAGGAAGGTCCGACCTCGCCTGCCCATGGAATTGTTTTTGGCAGTCTCATCTTTCGGAGGAAATGACGTCTCTGAATGAGTTCACATGGGTGATCAGCATCAGCCCATCAACATTTCTTTATTTGCCTCTGTGAATACCGACCTACCTGACCGTTCCGACGCACAATAACGTCATCACGTATTTCTAATTTATGGTGACTCCCTTTCCATCGACAGTGCCACCCCTTCCCATATATCCCATCTGCAATGATCCCCCACCAACGTCCCATGCACATTCAGCTTCCACTTACCCCGGTGACCTTCCACCTACTCCTGCATTACCTCGCTGACGACGGATTGCACCTACCTACTCTTGATGGCACCTTTCTACTCCAGATGACATCCTACCACGCTCGCTGACCCCCTCCCACTCCGGTGACCTCCCACATAGTCCCGGTGACCTCCTACCACGCTCGCTGACCCCCGCCCACTCCGGTGACCTCCTACCACGCTCGCTGACCCTCGCCCACTCCGGTGACATCCCACATAGTCCCGGTGACCCCCCGACGATCCCCGCCTACTCACAGTGAACGGTGACGACGGCGGAGGCGGTGACGCTGCCCACGTCGTTGTCGGCCTCGCAGACGTAGGTGCCCTCATCCTTGGGCCGCACCTGCTCTATGCGCAGCGTCTTGTCGGGCAGCACGTTGATGCGGCCGACGGGCATGCGGCCGTTCTGTCTGCGCCAGTAGACGGCTGGCGTCGGATCGCCCGCCACTCGACACGCCAGCTCGACGGACTGGCCGGCCAGCACGGTGGCGTCGGCCGGCCGCCGCACCAGGCTCGGCCGCACTGGAACACCCCGCAGGTCAGGTCAGGTCAGGTCGATGGCTTAGGTCTGGTCAGTAGGTTAGTATGTTAGCCCAGGTTGGTAGGTAAGCAGATTAGGACCGTAGGTTTGGTCAAGTCTGTGGGTCAAATCGGCAGGTCAGGTCGGGTGAATAGGTCCTGTCCGATCGATAGGTCAGGTCAGGTCAGGTCAGGTCAGGCCAGTCGATCAGATCAGATCAGATCAGATCGGGTGAGGTGAGCTGAGTCGGGTCGGGAGGGCATGTTATATCATCTGATTACAAGCCCCATACGACACGGTGCAGTGACTGACTGCACCAGATATGCAGCCCACCTTCCGTCGGCTAGCACACCTAACCAGACACCGTCGAGAAAAACATAGTCAAACATCCGACCGAATAAGAACAACACAACATCCTATCGCCTAACAAGCGATAGGAGAACAACAACATAACATCCTGTCGCCTAACACGTGACGGGAGAACAGCAACACCACATCATGTCGCCTTACAAGCGATAGGAGAACAACAACATAACATCCTATCGCCTGACATGTGACGGGAGAACAGCAACACAACATCCTGCCGCCTAACATGTGACGGGAGAATTGCAACACAATATCATGTCGCCCAACATGCGACGGGAGAATAGCAACACAATATCATGTCGCCCAACATGCGACGGGAGAACAGCAACACAATATCATGTCGCCCAACATGCGACGGGAGAATAGCAACACAACATCCTGTCGCCCAACATGCGACAGGAGAATAGCAACATCATGACACGGAATGGGAAATCTAGCGCAATGTTTGTGGTATATTTCAGCTGGAAACACACGCCCAGCTGTGGCACAGGAAGCGCTGTAGGCATGTCACATGACTACTCAAAGCACATGCGTCATGCTTAAATCCCACGCAGCGGGAACAGACGGGCCATTTCAGCAAACTTTTCCAATCAGGTCGCAGCCGCCAGCAAGTAACGTCATCTCCAGCCGATTGGTGGGCCATGGAGCAAAGCCATGGCTTTTTAGGTGTTCGTTGTCTCACAGCTCTACTTTTGAAATACCGTCAATCTTCCGTATGGGGCCGCAATATTTCTCGGAGAAAAGATAGATGGCGGATGTCTTGGGGCAATAAAAGGCGCTACTGCCAGAAAGTGGAAACGATAAAAAGGACGGTTCAATCTGCCCGTCGAAAGAGGCGCGCCGTCGACGAGATAGCATTGAAGCGGCCCGAAAGCTCGTCAGTTCTCTTTTTACCGGAAACAGGAAATCTCCTCTCAGACGTGCGGAAGAAAACAATGTTGGACCGGACTGCTTCGTTGGCTGCGAAACACATTTGTAAGGAAAACACGTCACCAGCTATGCAGCTGTATATAAGTCATCATTCCGATATAGATGCAGACAAATTAGCAAACGTTCAAGTAACTAGAAATATTCTCACTTCGTACTCATAAAAAGGAATGGTAAAGATGTGACGTAGTACAGCCACATCGTACAAAGTGACGTAGTTCAGCGGCAAGCTCTGTGCCGGCGACGGGCGGCAACATCACTTCTATAACCGTACCAGGTGGCATTCTAAGGTCTCACTCTCGCCTTAGAGTTGGCGGCACGTGGGTAAATTCCGCGTTCACCGATCAGTTTCACACCTCGATAACAAAGACGCCGTCGGTCAGCCTCAGTACGTATTGCGGACAATGGCGGCTTGTTACTGCGCAGGATGTTCTGACCGGACGTCTACCTCCCGTCGCCTGGCCTGTGGCATCGGCGGCACAATAACTCGGCAGACATTCCACCGCAGCGTGAACAGCGCGGAGCGAGTGCTAAGTAAGCAATCGATGTCTGACAGTCATCCATCTAAGCACCTTAAACACATCGGACATGTGATCGCGTCGCGTTATTCCGGTCACCGTGTGGGCACGACAGGCAGCACCTTTTAAATGCGATGAGTCTCTGCATCGCTCGACACGAGCTGCACGATGACAAGCGATACCGAGTAATCGAAACAACCAGCGTCTCGGCAGCGAACAACATCCCGTGGCGCGTCGTGTCGGTGGCACGTGTCTCGCACGGCTGAGGGTGTCTCGCATTCCACCGGTGTTGTCGTCCAGCTGTGGTGGACGTGTCGGCCCGGGGCTGGACACTGATGACGTCATAGCCGCCGCGAGGGAGTCCGCCCGGCCGCGAGAGAGTGGCCGCCCCGCCGCGAGAGTGTCCGCCCGGCCGCGAGAGAGTGGCCGCCCCGCCGCGAGAGTGTCCGCCCGGCCGCGAGGGAGTCCGCCCGGCCGCGAGGGAGTCCGCCCGGCCGCGAGAGAGTGGCCGCCCCGCCGCGAGAGTGTCCGCCCGGCCGCGAGAGAGTGGCCGCCCCGCCGCGAGAGTGTCCGCCCGGCCGCGAGAGAGTGGCCGCCCCGCGGCGAGGGAGTCCGCCCGGCCGCGAGAGAATGGCCGCCCCGCCGCGAGAGTGTCCGCCCGGCCGCGAGAGAGTGGCCGCCCCGCGGCGAGGGAGTCCGCCCGGCCGCGAGAGAGTGGCCGCCCCGCCGCGAGAGTGGCCGCCCCGCCGCGAGAGTGTCCGCCCGGCCGCGGTGTTGTCCATGCTCTCCGCTCCGAAGTGAAACGAGCCTCTCGGCAACGAAGCCGCAGTGCCCGCAGCTGTTTTTGCCCGACGACGGCGGTGGCGGTGGCGGTGGGCACGGCGGCGGCAGCTGCAGCTGTCGGCTGTGACGCCGTCACCTCTCGTCTGTCACGGCGTCACAGCCCCGGCTGTGGCACTGCAGCTGTCGGCTGTGACGCCGTCACCTCTCGCCGGCTATGTCATCTGCAGCTGTCGGCTGTGACGCCGTCACCTCTCGTCTGTCACGGCGTCACAGCCCCGGTGGCGGCAGCTGCAGCTGTCGGCTGTGACGCCGTCACCTCTCGTCTGTCACGGCGTCACAGCCCCGGTGGCGGCAGATACCGAGCCGACCCAGCCAACTGGGGGCACGGGTCGAGCACAGCTCGTCGATCGCTGGTGGCTTTATCGTCACATTTGTCTTACTCTGTCAGCCGACGTGACGGCTGGGAGGAGGCATTAATGGCGCGTGACGCGACGATTTCATCTCCTACAATTTAACCAGCACGTGTTTACGTGAAGACGTGCCGTAAAAATGGCGGTCGCGATGGAACAGTTGCGCACTGCATTTAGCCCATGTTTTGGCGCCCACGTGTTGTACACCCTCACCCCGTGTTTTCTTAGCCAAGTCAAGCGATACAGGGTGGGCTATGTCCAGCGATACGGGATGGGCTATGTCCAGCGATACGGGATAGACTAAGTCCAGCGATACGGGGTGGGCTACGTCCAACGATACGGGGTAGCTAAGTCCAGCGATACGGAGTGGCTAAGTCCAGCGATACGGGGTGGGCTAAGTCCAGCGATACGGGATGGGCTAAGTCCAGCGATACGGGATAGACTAAGTCCAGCGATACGGGATGGGCTAAGTCCAGCGATACGGGATAGACTAAGTCCAGCGATACGGGATAGACTAAGTCCAGCGATACGGGATGGGCTAAGTCCAGCGATACGGGATGGGCTAAGTCCAGCGATACGGGATAGACTAAGTCCAGCGATACGGGATGGGCTAAGTCCAGCGATACGGGATAGACTAAGTCCAACGATACGGGGTAGCTAAGTCCAGCGATACGGGATAGACTAAGTCCAGCGATTCTGGGTGGGCTACGTCCAGCGATACGAAGTGGGCTAAGTCCAATGATACGAGGTGGAATATCGTCATACGACTGTGATTGCCTTCCGTGCCGCTGGACATTCTCATTGGTGCTTGCAAAGCAGTCAGCGTGTAGCGAACTGGGCTATAACGGCAGCGAGCGCGGCGGCCAAGTATCGGCCGGCCGTCTGGCTCCCGGCCAAGTCTCGGCCGGCCGTCCGGCTCCCGGCCCGGCCGTTACGGCCAAGTCTTGGCCGGCCGTCCGGCTCCCGGCCCCGCCGTTACGGCCAGTCTCGGCCGGCCCGCTCCCGTCCAGCCGTCCAGCTCCCGGCCCTGCCGTTACGGCCAAGTTTCGGCCGGCCGTCTGGCTCCCGGCCAAATCTCGGCCGGCCGTCCGGTTCCCGGCCCCGCCGTTACGGCCAAGTATCGGCCGGCCGTCTGGCTCCCGGCCAAGTCTCGGCCGGCCGTCCGGCTCCTGGCCCCGCCGTTACGGCCAAGTCTCAGCCGGCCGTCCGGCTCCCGGCCCCGCCGTTACGGCCAAGTCTCGGCCGGCCGTCTGGCTCCCGGCCAAGTCTCGGCCGGCCGTCTGGCTCCCGGCCCCGCCGTTACGAGCGCGGCGGCCAAGTCTCGGCCGGCCGTCTGGCTTCCGGCCGCCCCGCCGTTACGGCTAAAGCTCGGTTCACACCGCGACAGACCGAAACGGATAAGAAACTTTCTTGTCTGCCGAACAGGAACGGCAAAAGTTGGGCATATGGTAACATGGGAAATATTCAAGACGCGAATTGGTAACAACGGACGAATCCCTTACTGGCGCTTGGTTTACGAAAGTGGCGCACCTCACTCATTGCTTCTGCGGTATGTGAGGTGTGTTGGTCTTGGCGAATTTAATTGTGGACTGGCTTGTATTATGCAAGGAATATCTCATTGAGATTAAAAAGGTAAATAAACATGTTTGGAATGACATCTTTGGCCAATCAGACATGGGCTCAAAGCTGGCTTGGGTATGAAAAATGCCCATGTGAAGCTGTTGTTTTTGGGATGCAGATGCATCCTGAATGTCTGGAAGCATCCTCAATGTTTCTAACTGTCAGCATTAAGACCTGCACAGTGCACAACAAATATTAGACCCATGAATGTAATGTAATGTATGAATGTAACAGCCAGTGGTCATCAATTAACACTGGAATTTAACCATAGCCTGACAACGTTAAGTCATTTCTTCACCAACAGGGTAGTTGAATGTTGGACAAGTTGTCAGACTCCATTCTCAGTCACAGTCTGTCAGTCCTTGTGGATCATAGTTGCATTTATCATCTATGTCATTATGTCTATTCATTTTGGTAATGTCGTGTCATTGAACAAAATGTGTCATGAAATAATTGCCTTTGACTTGTGCAAATGATGATTTTCCAGTGTCAGTTTTATTAGCATAAATCCAAAAGTGAACTGAATCAACAAAGCTAAATTCAACTTGATGCTAAAATGTATTAGTAGCATTTGGCTTCAGCATCATCATTCTACATGTATGAGCTCCACTGGCTTTGTAGTTCATAAGCACAGCATCATTGCATCATTGCCACTTGTGCTGATCAAGACATTATTGAGACAATTCCAAAGTTGAGCACCAAAAATAGTGTGGGTGTTGACCTACAGGTTAGTCTATATTTTTTTTGTCCAAGCTATGCTCCAGACTTCAAATCACAGTATTGCACAGTATGCAGTATTGCAGTTACACTTCAGTAGGCTTGAACACAGTATTGCAAGAGCGGCCTGACATATGCACGGCAAAGCTTGGTGATGACTTCACTATTGTATGATAGATTCCTATGTATTGTCCCAAGCATTCAATGCCTTCTTCTTGGCTTCTTTGGTCTGTTCTGATGCCCCCAATTTTGTATCCACAATAGCACCTACATCCTCCTGTTGAGTCATAGATAATACTTGGCCACCCATAAGTATGGATCCCTGATATGCTGCCTACATACAAGCATAATTTTAAACTTATCAAAGTTAAATTTAATTTGCCACTTTTTGGACCACTTCACAAGCTCGTCTGTCTTTCTGCAGCAAGGCCTGCTCA